>JAUPMG010044263.1:0-28138 GCA_031762675.1 Pachysandra terminalis | reverse complement strand
TGCAGAGACTGGAATATCTCGTTCCATCTGGTGTCTCAGGGGACCAACTCGGCGGCTGAGGATTTGGCTAGGAGGGGCATGGGGAGGACTACCATGTTCGAGGGGATCTCGGAGTTGGAGATGATACAGGAGAAGGCTTGATGTATTTGGTGATCTTGGCTTGGCGTTGCCTTCCACGGTGTCGGGCTTTGGGTTTTTGTAGTTTTGTGAGTTGGTTTTTGTCCATTGCTAGAGAGAGTCTCTCCTGCTAGGGCTTTCATGTATTCTGTTTTTCCTTTTTATTCCCTTCTTTTATATAATTCATCACTTATCAAAAAAAATGATATACATTATATATATTCGATAAGCAAAAGCACTTCATTAATTAAAAAGTAGAACTGGATATAGAGGAAAAGGGGAAGATATATCCCCCAAAAGGATTGGCATTGTTCTTAGAACTCTACTAATTATAGAAATTTCAAGTAAGCCAAGCATGTTTAAACACTGATCCCATCGTATGTGAACTTACCCTAATAAACTTTTCAAGAGGAAATGTTCAGACTTTCCAGAGTTACTAATGTAAATTTTATGCAAGTATTTTTTACTTCTAGACCACATCAGTACCATAAATCAATAACCTGTAACATATGCACTAATTCATAGGTAGATACGAAGAGGAAATGTGAACATCATTCCAAGTCTTAAATACTCACAACAACTGTAATATATATCACATGCAAACAAAATTATAAAACTTAGTGTTATATTTTCCTCCACTGCAAAACAGAACACCTTATTTCATGTTCAGAAAAAATGTTTGTAGGGTTTGACCCAAAAACACAAAAATGAACTTACCAAGGAGACACCACCAGAACCCAGTTCACACATGGTGTTTACATTTACTTCAGCAATGAGCAATCCAGTCACAACCTGCATTAAATAAAGATCCAACAAATTTTTATAATTTGATGATATGCATATATAACTTGCAGAGAGAGGGAAAAAGAGAGAGGAAAGAAATAAAAAGACAGATTGCAACGACTAACAAATTCACCAAGACCACCATCAGTTTTTCAAGTAGTCAGCAAACCATTGTGGATAGCAATAATGACTCGCATGGATTGAGCCCATATCTCAATGATGTTAGCTTTGGTTCTATCATTGAGAACACAATAACTCATTTAAAATATAGAGATACGCAGTCTTTCAAAGACATTTGAGCAGCATTTAGTCATCCACATGGTATCACATACAATTCCAAAAGAAATCATAAGAAACAGAATACTTCATATTGAAACAACATAGCCCGTGTTTTGATCGGACTAAGAATTTTACCATATAAACCCAACAAAGAACGCAAGTAACTGACGAGGCCAGAAACCCAGCTTCTTGTGTCACTGCAGGAATGGCAAGGATACCTGCACCCACCTATAGCATTAAACATTCACTGGGGATTAGAAAAGAACTACAGTCACTTAGAAAATCAAAAAGATAATAGTCTTCCCAACATAATGTTACGTAGGCAAATTATCCTCCTAATATTATGCTCAATTGGTGCCATGTGGCAACCTCTAACCCCACATGCAAGCATGTATTTATGTCCAGCTATGTCTAGCTGAGATCCAACGTGGTTAACTGCATACGTTTACGTGTGGTTAGATAGTTATTAGTAGTTATCTGTAAACAGTTTCCTTATTCAGTTATTTGCTTTGTTTAAGAGTCCTACTTAGATGGGGAGTGTTTTAGAAGGTGGGAAACACAGTTGTAATGATGTGGGCCATGGGAGAGAGAAGTAAGAGGAGGTAATTATTTAATTTTTGTATTTAGTCTCCAAGTTTATTGTTAATGATTATCCAAGAAGTTTATCCTCAGTTACTTTGTTAGAGATTATCGGCCCTCTCTTAATTGACCCGTTGCAATTTGAACACAATAGGGCGTGGTAAGAAGAAACGTTCCCTGTTACTAGATACTGATGTATCATTTGGTATCAGAGCAGTCGACCCTTTCATGGCAGAAGGAAACCGAATGTCTCGATTGGATGATTCGATGGGCCAATTACGTGAGACTTTTGAGGAGCACAGAAGAATGCTAAATACTCTCCAGGAAGAATCCAAGTCCCAACGACAGATACTTAATGAAACTCTTCATAATCTCTCCTCCATGGGACATGAACGTGGTGCGTCATCGGCTAATTAACCTCTTCAATCAGACGATGCTCATCACTCCGATTCAGAACGAGGAATTCATACCCGAATTACTCAGCTTGATTTTTCACGTTTCGATGGGGATGACACATCTGGGTGGTTGTACCGTGCGGAGCAGTTCTTTACTCTCAATCAAACTCCTCTCCCTCAAAGGGTCTTGCTCGCATCCTTTCATCTAGAAGGACGAGGACTTCAATGGTTCCATCAGATGGAGAAATCAGGGGCTATTACCGATTGAGTAAAGTTCGCAAAGGCCTTAAAAGTACGATTCAGTCCTATGGGGTTTGAGGACCCAATCGTATCTCTCACCAAGCTTAAACAATTCATTACATTGGAAGAATATCAGACAAAATTTGAATCTTTAACAAACCGAACGGAGGGCCTAGGAGAGTCGTTTATGGTGAGTTTCTTTATCAATGGGTTAGAAGATGAAATCTGATTGGCTATTCAAATGTTCAAACCAACGAATTTATTTGTTGCTATCGGGTTATCCAAAATCCAAGAGGAGAAGATTGCAGCTCGAAGGAAGTTGGGTCGGGTCGATCTAACCATTCAAACCCTATCACAGATAAGGGGTTGGTTAAACCGAACAACCCAATTATTAAGAGATTATCTCCAGCCAAAATGAAGGAGAGAAGAGACAATAACTTATGTTACAATTCTGTTGAACGTTGGTCTATGGGGCATCGTTGCAAAACTCAAAAGTTATTCATGCTTGATGAAGCTCTCAATATAGATGGAGATGAAGAGTTCGAAGTTGAAAAGCATCCCGATCCAAATGACGTCCCCACCAATGAACAAGTTCTCCAATTAGCACAAAAAAGGATGAAACGACTACCGGATTCACATCGCACAGATCGTGAGTTTCATATTGGTGATTGGGTCTTCTTAAAGCTACAACCTTATCATCAAAGCGTGGTGGCATTAAGAAAAACTTTGAAGTTGTCCCCACATTTTTATGGACCTTACCAAGTCATTCAAAGGTTAGGGAAGGTAGACTACAAATTGGAGCTTCCCATTGGTTAGAAAATAAATCCAGTGTTCCAGCTATCATGCCTGAAGAAGAAGCTTGGAGAAAATGTCTCAACCGAAATCAGACTATCACCTATCAACAATGAAGGACTCATGCAAGCCAAACCGGTGGCCACTTTAGATAGAAGGGTGGTGAAACGTGGCAAAAGAGAAATCACACAAGTATTGGTACAGTGGGCAGGTACCTTAACTCCTGATGCAACTTGGGAATCTTATCATAAACTCATGCAGAATTATCTAGATTGCAACCTTGAGTACAAGGTTGTTTGAAGAAGGGAGAATTGTTGCGTGGGCAAAATCCTCGTATTAACATGCTCGATTGGTGCCACATGGCAAGCTCCAACCCCACATGCAAACATGTGTTTATGTCCAGCTATGAGTTTAGTTGAGATCCAACGTGGTTAACTGCATATGTTTACGTGTGGTTAGATAGTTATTAGTAGTTATCTGTAAACAGTTCCTTATTCAGTTATTTTCTTTGTTTAAGAGTTCTACTTAGATGGGATGTGCTTTAGAAGGTGGGAAACACATTTGTAATGACGTGGGTCGTGGGAAAGAGAGGTAAGAGGAGGTAGTTATTTAGTTTTTGTATTTAGCATCCAAGTCCAATGTTAATGATTATCTAAGAAGTTTATCCTCAATTACTTTGTTAGAGATTATCGGGTCTCTCTTAATCGAGCCGTTGCAATTTGAACACAATAGGACATGGTAAGAAGAAACGTTGCCTGTTACTAGACACCATCATATAAGCCCTAATTCTATAATTGTTATGAATGAAAAGATTCAAACACCTATCATTTTACAAGGAAATTGAATTCGTATACATGAAAATATACATACTGTTGTACCCGCAACCAGAAAGATTCCACTGGTAAGACTTCCTGGGGAACAAACCATTGTAAATACATAAACATGAACTCTAAAAAATAAAATAAAATAAATGCTGAAAACTGCATTGATGCTTTTACAATGGCGGCTTTCGATTATTGAAGTTTATATGCACTGGAATATATAGAGGACTGGGAGAAGCTTTACCTGGTTCTCTCTTCAAGGTGGCTTGATTTAGATTTGAAAACAGTCTCTCAAATTCTTCAGTGGATTGCTTCTGAGAAAAGCATTTCAGGGTTCTTGAAGGCGAGAAGCGATGAGAAGACGAATGAAATCGAAATGATCTTGGAATTTTAGTTCGAGGAACTGTAATGTGCATTGATGGAGGCTTTGTGAATTGGGTTGGAAGGAGTGGAATTTGCAGAGAATATGAAGAAATCGCCATTTTCGTTCTTACTCTGCTTATGGGAGAGGGGAAAAGAAGCAAGGAACTACTATGAACTATGAATGGATAATGTCCAGCATAATCATGAATTCTTGTGGGCTACAGTCGCATTCATCCTGGCCGTCCATTGGATAATGCGTGTTACTATTCTAATTATCCAATCTTAGCCGTTTAGTCAGCCGACCTACTCAAGAGCCATCGGCTGCCCCAAATGGCTAGCCGTTTGGTCAGCCCATGCTCGGGACAAGCTCAGAATATCATGAATTTAATATTTAAGTCTTTTTTTAGCAATTATTTTATCAAAACACACAACATGAAATTCAATTCCAAACAAAACACATAATTTACATCATATTTTGCTCTCTTAACTCATCTTGATGCTTGTATGGTATTAAACCCCAAAAAATTAATGTCTTTATCATGTTTTCATGAAGGAGTAGAAGATATAGAATTTGATGGTTGTGCTATATCATACTCACTGAATATGACATATACATCTAGTCTTTATTGAAAATAAAGTTTAATCTGAATACTTATATTGGATTTTTAGTTGGTGTTGAGATAAATATCTTCTTCTTCTTTGATCTTTTGCAATTCCAAGTTCCAGTTGTTATAGCTTCTTCTTCTCTCGTTTTTTTTTGGGTGGATCTTTCTTCTTCTCTCTCTCTCTCTTTGAATTTTGGGTCATACATCCAACACTAGTGTTCTTATTGTTTTTATTACGAGTTATTATAAATCTAGGAGACATTATCTAACTTGGATTAGCCTTAATTTTCTACTCTTAGGGAGGTTTGGTGGGGATTATATAATCAGATTCTAGGTATAATCAGATTTCATAATCCTGACCAAACATCCCTAATTGGATTATAGTTCTGATTATATAATCTTATCAAAATCCAAAATCCATAAAAAGTTGGATTTTTGGATTCTTAGTCGATTCTTGCTAAATCTGACCCGAATCAGATTTTCGAGATTCTCTAAAAACCATTGTTTTGAAACCCGACTCGGATGCTAACCCGATAAACGCACATGTACAATCTAAAAAAAAACCTTGAATTTTATTTAATTAAAAACCAAAACCGAATGTATGATTAGAAAATAATATATTATTTAATTATTTTTAATTTATTAAGAACCCATAAAATAATCTAAAAAACTTGAAATTTTTGTTTATCAATAACAAGAAACAAACATATGAACAAAAAAATGAAATGGTTTCTTTCAAATTTGAAATCGAATATATGATTTAAAATTTGATTTCATTATTTATTTTTTCTTGATTAAGAACTCATAAAATGATCTATAAAAAATTTGAAATTTTTTTATCAATAACCATAAACGATCATGTGGGAAAAAACCGAATTGGTTTCTTTCAAATTTGCAATTTCAACGATGATAGAGAGAGAGAGAGAGAGAGAGAGAGAGAGAGAGAGAGAGAGACTTATCTGAACGTCGTCGGCAGACAATCGGCCGACAACAAAGGTTTGGAGTTCAACGTTTGCAAAGAAAATAGCAAAGGTTAAACCTATTTTAGGATTTTAAACTTTAGAATAAAACTATAAAAGTATCTACGTTGTAATTAGTTAATTACCCCCATCAGGTTCCACTTATTGTTTTAATCCGGCCGGTCGGGTCACTGGTTTAACCGGTTTCACCAGTAGGTCTTACCAAGGTTTGGAGTTCAACGTTTACAAAATGAGATTTGGATTCTAGTTGGCAGAATCAAATTTCAAAATCCAATATCTCCAAACATGATTTTGGATTTTGAAAATCAACAATGAGAATCCGGATTTTCATAATCTGGGATTATAATCAAAATTCAGAATCCGAAATGCCCACCAAATGCCCCTTTAGATTAGATTAGATTAATTCTAACCTTTAGATTAAGTATCATAGTTCTAGATGAACTAATCATTACTTTTATTTAACTTAATCCTAATTAGATTTATATTCTTTCATATAATCTCAACCACTAAATTAGATTAGTTTAATTCTGACATTTAGATCTAGATTCCTAGTTGTAATTAAACTAATATTTATCCTCTAAATAAGTAGAACATTCTATTAACTAGAATCCTAAATAAGTTATAACTAAATTTAATTAAATCTCAACCATTAAAATAAATTAAGTGTTCCTACGAAATCTCAGCCACACATTATAACTTAAAGAGTTATGATTGTGTATGAATCACTTAGTTTTCTACTGTGCAACCCACCAATCACAATCAATCAAAGTCAAACTTGTATCTAACTACTTAAATTTTAAATTAACTCCTACATTTTTATTAATTCACATATTAACCCTATTATTTTAGTTTGGGTTATGACAATCTACCCTCCTTAAGAAAATTTCATCCTCAAAATTTGTTTACACCATTGGAAATATCTACCTTTAATATATTTCTGTAACAAATCAAACTCTTCCTGAATTCAAACAATACCTTCAATCACATCGCCTTGTTGCTGTTCTTGAGCGTATAGACCTTTCCTAGTTGGGTTTGTTGCTGCTGTACTGGTTTCTGGTTCTATTGGTAATGAAGTTTAGGTACCCTTTGTTGCTGTCCTTGTGATGAATTCTGCTGTGATTTCGTTGGCAACCAGCATTCTCTTTGGTGATGTCCTAGTCTTCCACAGTTAAAACACCTTATATTCGTAGTTCCGAAATTTTGAGTGTTCATTGGTCCTTGCGTCCTTTGCCGCTTCTATAAATCTGCTTGGTAGTTTCTAAAATTCATTTCCTTCTTTAGGTCCTGAGTCCTACAGAACTCTTGTATATCTTTTTCTACCTTACACACGCAATCGACCACCTTGTGATATTCAGTGAATTCTCATACAATCAGCCTACTTTTGATGTTATGCCTTAGTCCATTTTCGAATCTGATTGCCTTCTCTTCCTCATCGACCGCATACGTGCCAAATTGAGCAACTCTGTGAACTTCGTTACGTACTCCGGCACGGTCATAGATCCTTGTTCCAACTTCATAAATTCCAGCTCTTTTTCTTTTCTAACAATTTTAGGAAAATATTCTAAATAAAATCTAACCTTGAAATCCGTCCAAGATTGAATTTGTACAATCTCCAAGAGAGATTTTCATCATCTCCTCGCTCCACTTTCTAGCATGAGTACAACAAATTGAATCATTTCTTATTCATCCACTTCCATTACTTCGAAGATATGCTCTAAGGAGTCGATCCATACTTGTGCTTCCATCGGGTTGGTTGGAACCAGTAGGTCCAAGCTTCTTGAACTTTTCATTGCTACGAGTATTTCGTTGTGTTTCAAATTGTTGTGGCATTGTTTGATATTAAGCTTGCGATCGTTGCATAATTGAGGCAATTTCTCTTAATGCATGATAAACTCCAGCAAGTTGTGGATCTTGATTCTGTCTGTTGAGGATTTTGGTTATGTTACATCCAAAACTTAAGAGATCTCAAAAGAGTCCCTAAGAAATCTGAAATATGACTCTCACCCCATTCCACATGAGAGTAGAAGTCAATACATAGCCAAATCATAAGGAAAAATTTAGATAATATACGACACTGAAATTAATATCAAAATATGTCAAAGTATGGCTATTACATCCAATTAAAACAAAACAATGCAGTGGAAAAATGAAGATAAATCCTCTAGTTTTGTAGTGACCTAAATCCTTTAACATAATTTTTCCTTAATTTATTTTGATTATAATTTGCTTGTGTTTATATAGTTTGTGAACTAATTAAACTTAGGGGTTTATTTGTAATTTGACCTTTAGACTAGGGGCTACTATGTAAATTAACATGGTTTTGGGGTAAATCAATAATTTATTTATTAGACCCCAATTTCAAACGCACAAGAACGTGTGTTTGAAACAATCTTAGTGTTGTGGCTTTCTTTGACCTAGTCAAGGTGAGGTGGCAAAGGTTGAGGGGTGCGTGGGAGGGAAGTTAGGGAGACAACTCCCTACACCTCTAACCTCCCATACGTGGGTTTCTCCCATCATCTTTGTGCTTGAGGTTTTAAAGAAGAACTGAGATAGGGAGAAAGAGTGAAGAGAACTGAGATTTAGAGAGAGAATTGAGAAGAGAGTTTTGAACCAAGCCATATTCCATTATTGCAGTAAAGAGAATTAGGAAGAGAAGAAGAGGAGAAATACACGAGTAAGAGTATTTCCGTTCGTAGCCTCTACTCACATTCGAATCATGTAAGTAGCTTATCCGGTTTGTATCTTTATTGTTATAAGTTATGCTATGGTTAGATTTTCATTATCGAAACATGATTTCTAGTTTAGCATGTTCGATCTTATTTTTTCGGAAGCTACAATATAATTGATGAGAATTAGTATTTCACATGTATTTGTTAATAATGTATCTAACGATTTCAATTTGGATTTGATTGAATCATGAGAGCTGTATGTTCTTATCTCGAATTATTTAGTTCACTTGATATAAATCCTGTTTCTAGAAATATGCTTGAGATTTATATCAAACTAATAATTGAATTTTATAATGTTTTCCATGTGGTTAAAGTTATTGATTTAGATATGAATTAAATCTAGAAAGCCTATTAAAGTTCTTTGGTGAACAGAAACCTAGAAAACAGAGCTTTTGACTTCGTCGGTGGGTCGTCGGTCCGCTGACCAACCCACCGACAGGGACTTAGTTAGATATATTGGATTCGTCGGTGAGTCGTCGGTCCGCCGACCAACTCACCGACAGGGACTGAGATAGAGACATTGGGCTTCGTCGGCATGTGGTCCGTCCGTCGACCAACCGCCGACAGGGTTCGTCGGTGAGTAGTCGATCCACCGACCAACTCACCGACAGGGATGAACATTTACGGACTTGGCTTCGTCGGCAGGTCGTTGGTTCGCCGACCAACCCACCGATAGAGACATTTTTAGAGACAATGTGAGGGTTTGGATGTCTATTGGTTCGGGCTTAATGGCTCTTCGTATTGGGATCAAGTGAGGTCTAGGGTTGCGAACCTACGATGACAGAACCCTACTTGTTACCCTTAGCATGTGCTAACCAATTAGATACACTCCTCGATTGGTCTCCACTTAGGAAAGAGATGATGAACTCTATTTAAGTTTATTTGTGTCTTGCATCATAGGGATGTGTATGATGGGTCCCAGTGGATTATTCACGTGTATGGGCGCGTGAATAGTTTCTGAGGAGATCTATTATCCGTATCCCATAGGAGAGTGCATTCATACTATGTTCATGTGAGGTGTTAAGTGTGTCCGGTAAGTGGGAAATAAGAGGTTGCCTAGTCATGTAGGTTGAAAGGCCTACGAAATAAGTTATGAATCATATTGTACACTCATTAAATCAACATATGGTGGCCTTTGTACCATGGGTTAGCGCCCAGAACGAAGAGAGGGGCTATCGGTTGCTCCTGGTGACTACGGTTCCGAATTGTGTTAACTACTGAAGCTGCAATAAGCGACACTTAATATATCATGTAAATATAGGCATAAACCACATTACATTGCATTTCTTGTTTGAGCATACATTAGTTCATCTGATTGTTCATTCTCGCATCATATTCATGTCATAACATCTGTTATCGATTTTTGTTGTTATTACTGTTTATTCGTTGGATTTAGTCACATATGATGATCTGGATGATGACTAGGTCATGCTTGCTAAGTATTTCCGGCCCATGTGGGTTTCTTTCTAAAATTTGAGTTATTTCTAATTCTATTTTTAGAAGCTTAGCTTTAGTCTAATCATTTGCTATTCTAGTTTGTATAGAATATTTACTAGTTCTTAGTGTTTAAATCTTAGCCATTAATTGGAGATTGAAAGCTCCTACAAGATCCTAGCCACATGTCTTAACTTAGAAGTTGAGATTGTGCGTGCTGTACTCAATTTCCTTATTATACAACCCACCTATCAAAATTGGTCCAAGTCAAACATACAGCAGTTACTAAAATTTTAAATTGACCCCTAATTTTTTATTAATTACACATTAACCCTATTATTTTGTTTGGGTTATTACAGGTTATGAGTGTCATCATCAGTTCCTATCGAACTAGTACCCACATTACCTCTTCTTCTTCTAGCCATTCTGAAAATATGATGATTAGCAATTCTGTAAAAATAAAAGAACCTGCCCACAGTTAGCAACCAATGTTAGTAATAACCAATCAACACACATAAAACTTATGAATATCTGCACACAAAAAAATTTAAAATTCAAAACATCAAATTTTTTTGGAATTGATTGAAAACATAAAACTTTAGGATCTGATACCACTTTTGTCACATCCTAAACCTGAAAATCTCAATAGAGTCCCCAAATTTAAGGTGCAACTCTCACCCCATATCCGTATCGAAGCAGATAAGCAATACATTACCAAACCATTGAATTAAGTAAGATAATTATAAAATAAAGTTCTGGAAAATAATATTATTAAGAATAGTATCCAACCAAAACAATCATAATAATGAAAATAAAATAAATACTCCAAGTCTCATGCTTCAATCAAAACCCTATTAAACTACTCAAATATGATCCTAATGATAATAATTCATTAAAAACATAAATCTCATTAATCCTACTACAAAGTCTACTAAAATCATCAAACAAAGTCCTAATTATAGCTAAGGTCTTCATCATAGCTTTGTCCTCCATCTTGATCCTTGTAGTCCTGCTGTCTATCATCTATAGGTCATTAAATATGTTGCTTAGAAAGCATAAGCTACACTTAGCTTAGTAAATAAATAAATTAAACATCATCTAAGATTGAAGTAGGGATAATGATACTCTCCAATGGTAATTCATAAACAAAAATAGAATAGTTAGTATATGAAAATAATGATATAAATGATGTATTTGATGCAATATGATGTAATGTGCAATGCAATGTGTTGGCTCAATTATTAATGAATGCAATGTGTGCTCATTCAACAATAAATATAATCATCACATGCGATTCATACACAATAATATGATATGCAAATATGCATGTGTTTGGCATTCGAGTAGTGTATGTTCCACACCCGATCTTAATCCAAATACCCAAGAATGTCCCACTAATGTGAATTCATTCCTCATTACATGGCAGTAATAATGGATTATTCTATGCACGCATCATAGTTTCTAGGAGCTCCGACCTAGAGGGCACATTCCTCACTTATTTTTTATCATGGTGACTTATCCCAGGGCTTCACTAATGTGAACTGTTCCTTGTGAACTATACATTAGTCGATCTACTAACAAAATTTCATTCTTATGATTCGGCTATTAGGAAGATCACTCCCTCACCTATCATCTTCTCACGAGTCTCTTGGGACCCCCATACAAGGCCTATCCCTCACCTTAGGTGTTAACAAAATAACAGTTCATCCAGAAATTTCTCACCAATATCATAATTCTCAGATCATGATTGCACTCGTTATGTCCATAAACTCCAGCAATATTGGGGTAAAGTCAAGACATTAGACCCAATCATGGTCATTATGCACCATAGGCATATATTGTGCAAGTGGATTGTGCACATTAGCTAATCAAAAGTTTTGTGTACATGTGCAGATATAATTTTAGATAGAAAACATGTTCATAATGAGTTATGGAGCAATAACAAGTCCAATCAAATTTTCACCTGTTAGGCAAAGATGGCAAATCTTCCTCAAAATGGCAAATCTTCCTCAAGATGTCACATATGCAAAATATTCAATAATAATCAATTCCAACACCAGATATGGTTTAATTAGAGTATATTAAACATGTCTGCAAAGTTTCAATTCAATCAGAGCAACTTCATGATTTTCGGCTAGTCGTTAGCCAACTGTTGGGGTGGTCAGCTGCCTTAGCGGCTAGCCATTTTTCAAAGGGATGCTCAAGCAGGGGCCAAAATCAAAAGTTCCAGAGGGTCGGCTGCCTTACGACTGACCACCCTTGAAAACAGCTGCTTGGGCAGTAGCCCAAAGCATGCCTGGGGTTTTCGGCTGACCATTCGGCTAGCCGTTTGGTCAGCCGATGCTCGGGATAAGCCCAAAACATCATGACTTTAATATTTAAGTCTTCTTTTAGCAATTATTTTATCAAAACACACCATGAGATTCAATTCAGAACAAAATCCATAATTTACATCGTATTTTACCCACTTAACTCACCTTGATACTTGTATGGTATTAAAACCCATAAAATTAATGTCTTTATCATGTTTTCATGAAGGAGTAGAAGATATAGAATTTTATGGTTGTGTTATGTCATACTCACTGAATATGACATAGGCACCTAGTTCATATCGAAAATAAAGTTTAATCCAACTACTTACCTTGGATTTTTAGTTGATGTTGAGATGAACACCTTCTTCTTCTTCTTCTTCTTCTTCTTTGATCTTCTGTAATTTCAAGTTTTAGCTGTTGTACCTTCTTCTTCTTCTTGTCTCTCTCCCTTTGAATTTTGGGTCATACGTCCAACACTAGTGTTCTTATAGATTTTATTATGAGTTGTTATTAATCTAGGAGTCCTTATCTAACTTGGATTAGCCATAATTTTATACCCTTAGATTAGATTAGATTAATTATAACCTTTAGATTAAGTATCCTAGCTCTAGATGAACTAATCATTACTCTTATCTAACTTAATCCTAATTAGATTTATATTCTTTCATCTAATCTCAGCCATTAAATTAGATTAGTTTAATTCTAACTTTTAGATCTAAATTCCTAGTTGTAGTTAAACTAATATTTATCGTCCAACTAATTAGATAATTCTATTAATCATAATCCTATATAAGTTTTAACTAAACTTAATTAAATCTCAACCATTAAAAACAATTAAGCGTTCCTACGAAATCCCAGCCACCATTATAGCTTAAAGAGTTATGGTTGTGTGTGAAGAACTTAGCTTCCTACCGTGCAACTCACCAATTATAATCAATCAGAGTCAAACCTGTAGCTAACTTACTAAAATTTTAAACTAACCCCTACATTTTTATTAATTCACATATTAACCCTATTACTTTAGTTTGGGTTATTACATGTATGTTGCTCGTGTCTCACTCGAAGTTGATATAACCCATTCTTAAGATTGCCTTTGAGAAGAACTTTCCCTGTTTGCTGATCCTTAATTAGACAAACAGATGAATTAAATTCAACAATAACTTTCTTGTCATTAGTAAATTTGCTAACAGATAGAAGGTTCTGTTTCGTACAAATATTTGTATATCTTCAACATTCATAAAGCTCACTCGCTGGTCCAGGTGTCCAGGAAACACGGAATGTGGGCGTGATAGGCCCACGATCGAATGTAGAATTTGAATATGAAAGCGGGATTGATTATTACTAATCGAATTGAACGGTTGAATAATCGATCAAAGAAAGGCTATAAATACACAAAGAGGACCAGTTTCTCACCCTCTTCAACAACAACACAAATCCAGCGCAACGCTGCTCAAACCCCACGATTGTTTGTCTCCTATTTCACTGCTTTCATTGCAACAACGGTGCTCGATCCCTCTCTTGCTAACCAACCACTTTCTCCCTGGAGTATTGCTCTCAACCTTGGACGCTCTTCCAGCCTGCATGTGGGTTATGACTGTTGGAACTAGCCCATTTGTTCACCAATCAATCGGGTTAAATTCTGCTACTCCGAGCCTTAGATCGATCTTTGCTGCAACCCCTTGAGAAGTTGCTTTCAATCCAAACGATCGTTAGTCCAACCTGCCAGTGGGTCACGGCTGTTGAGATAACCAATGTTGGTTCATCAGGCTTTTTTCTATCGTTTTTAATTCTGTTCGTTTTTATAAACATCCAATGTCTCTGATATTTAGTCATGAATAAATTCTTGATTAAAGGCAAGATCTTTGGTGTTCTTGTAATGACCCTGAATTCATCATTTAATTTAATAATTAAATGGTGAATTCTACATTTATTGTAAACATGGATTTAATTGTAAGGTTGAGGGTAGGATAGGGACCATTGTGTGAATAAGGAAAACTAATGGTGAAAGTATGATAATTGTTGAACATCATGTGGATTGGGCTTGGACCAAACTCTCTAAAGGCATGGGCTGATCGTTTGGGGCCCATTGGGCACAGATGAGGACATTAAGGTAAATTCCAATCATTTTGAATTAGCAAGTTGAGATTAGAGGGAAAGTTCCCCACTAACCCACGCTCCTTCCATTAAGGGAGAAGGAAACTTGTCTTTTGGCTACACACGTCCAAAGAGGAAGAAAGGAGAGGGAAGAACTTGAGGACAAAATCCAGATCTGAAAAGTGTGATGCAGAAAAAGGGAAAGGAAGAGGATTACTAACTGAAGGAGACTGAACATCTTCATCATCTAGAGTGTAGAGAATCAAAGCAAGAGAGGAAGGGGTTTTCTGATAATCATATGGTATCTATAATCATAGGATTTTAATTGATGTTATAGTTATGATTAGATTGAATTGCATGTGTATGCTTAGATTCATTAAGTAGGATGGATGATTTGGAGAAACATGTGTTTGATTCATGTGTGATCTTACAAACAAGATTGATGTAATTGATGAAGTGGTATATACATGAGATTCCTATGACCCATCTGAATGGTGTGAAATTCTTGATTTGCATGTTGACCTAATTTAATGGAATATGATTATCTGGGGTTAAGTTTATTATGGATCTTGTTGATATGATCATTGTATGCTTTACCATGTTGAATGAGTTCATATTTGAGACGTAAAATGCTTGAGGAAGTTAGGTTTAACTTAGAACAATCTGAATGGTATTGAGGATTGATGTGATTTGAATTAAAATGAGTATTTATGTAACGCCCCTCAGATTTAACTTTCTTTTCTATTGGGGCGTTTATGTTATTTATGTGTTCTCATGGGCACTTTGACAATTAATGGCTAGCTCTTGAGGACACATCTTGTGTGCTCCTTCCCTACACATTAACCCATCTCTTTAAAGAGTTTGGATGGTTGAGATTAACTCTCCCATCCAAGGGGTTAATGAATGGCTAGAATTGATTCTGCCTAGAGAATAGAGTATAGGTCCTAACTCTAGCTCAATTTGTTTTGTTGGTTGGTTTTGGCTGAGAAGAACTTGGAAGCTCTTCAAGGAAGAAAAAGGGAAGAGGAGGAAGCTTGAGCTAGAGGAGCCCATCTTCCCCAGATTTTCGCACTTAAAGACTTGCTTGTGTAAGGTAAATGCATTGTGTGCATTTACTGTGTATTTACCTTAAGATTTCTGAGATTTACGAGCATTTAACTCTTGGAATGACTTGAATGTTCATGTGAATGTTATGGATGAGTTTCCTTATATCATGTTTGAGTTATCTTTGAGTGTACATTAATTTTATATGTTTTAGGTTAATAGGGCTAAAATGAGATGATTGAATGATTCTTAGATTGAATGCTTCATTATGGTTAGATTTATCTACTTGAATGATTGCTAATGATTATTTATCATTTTCGGACCTACTTTGCCCAGAAAGCTTGAATTTAGGTAGAAGATTTGAATAGAAATGACAATGTGCGAAATCTGGGTGAAAACTCAGAAATCGCGGCTATCGAAGAGTCAGTCGGTCCACCGACGAACTCACCGACAGCTGTCGGTTGGTGAAAATCATGTATTGAAGACACCGATCGACGAGACTTGCCTTGGGTACCTTGTCAGTGGGTCGTTGGTGGAACCGGCGGACTCGCCGACGATATGAGGTGCAGAGTGGCTCTCTCGTTGAGTGTGTCGGCCCATCGATAAAGTCGCCTACAGGGAGTGCGAAATTTTGTTGATTGCGGTCGGTGAGCGGTCAGTGGCACCGACAATGCTTACCGACGGTCATCGGTGGATCCGCCGGTGTCACCGACTGGACCCACCGATGAATGTTGAAGTTTTGTTCGTGGGGGTCAGCGAGTCGTTGGTGATACCGATGTCACTCGCCGACAGTCGTTGGTGGGTACGTCGGTCCGCCGACAGACTCACCGACAGAATAATGTTGGTCTCTGTAGGTGGGTACATTGGTCCACCGATGGGACCCGTCGAAGAAGAATTGTAACAGGTATTTCAAGGGGGTTTCAAGAGTGACAAACACCCTGTCCCAACTATGCTTGTGTGGTTTATGTCATATGCTTCTTTCATTTCATATTTATTAAATGATTGAAGCATGTTTAGAAATGTTAAATGGATGTCATGCATACGTGTAGTTGTTTGCTAAACCTCATGCATCTAATGGCCATGCATGCATATGTAGTCCTTATGAGGACTTAGACCACATATTACCCCTCTGTTCCTTTGAAAATGACATGGGGGCAAATGTGAAGATACTTGGGCTCTAAGATGAGACCCAAATGAGAGATAAAAACTCTGGTGTCCCATAGGGGACTATATATATTATAAATCCAAGATGATTTAAGGGTGAGGGATTAGCTACCCCAAGAACCCATGGATACCTATATATATCGTATTATATATATAGAGGGTAAATTTGATTGATAGTTTTGAGTCGGTAGTGTGCCACGAGGGGAGGTTCACGAAGATGATGCCCCTAGACTATCCTGTTGAGATGGTGTGTCCCCAATAAAAATAAAAGCGGGGCATAAATTCCTGGGGGTTGAAAGTCCCTTAAAACTGTGTTGTACACACAGAATCTGCTAGGTATCCTTAGCCCGAAAGGGGCTGTGTATCCGAGAGTGGATACATGGTGGTACCGTCTGGATCTGGCGTGGGCATATCACATCACAATATCAACAATAGTCATTTGCATTCACGTGATTTCTTAGACCAATTGTTGGGTCACTTTTGAATTGTTCATGTCATTGCATATAAATGAATGAACCCTTGCATCGATCATGGCATCCCATGCATGCACAATAATCCTAGTTAATTACACTGTATATGCACATTGCATTTACTGAGTGTGTAGCTCAAGCCTTCTTGGCTCCTAATATTTCAGGGGAGCACGATAGACAGGACATGGACTATGGCCGAGGTCGCTGAGTTGGATGAGGAGACCATGGGCGTTATTGTAGATTTTTTTTGTTCATTTATATTCTCGGTCTGTATGTATTGAGAGAGTTGAGAGGTTGGGAGTATGTAGACTCCAGCATACTTGTTTATATACTTGTCTTTTTGGGTACCCTGCTATTTTTGTGTTGGGATTATCGTGATTTCCTCATTTGTGCCCTGCTGAGGCGTGAGGGAATCTTACTGATGTTTCTGATATATACATGTTATACTTTTTATCTCATGATCTATGATTATTTCCGTTGCGCATTATATCTTACTATATAACTCTCTGTTATATTGTGGTTTCCACCCATAGTGAGTATACGCTTGGAGTATAAGTGGGTGAGAGTCCGGCTTGGAGTTCTAAAGCTATGCTCACATGAGAGTGAGGCACGCTTTAGAATTGGGGTCGTGACAATTTATGTGTGGAAATTCCAACCAATAATTTATGAAAATTTTGAGATACAAAAAGATGTTAAATTGTATGTGTGAGGATTGAAGATTGAAAAATATGAAGATTTCCCAAAATTTGGGCCGGAATAGTCCTTGGTAGATCCTTTGGTACATACTGAAACATCGACCGAAAGAGCCCCAGCTCTCTGGACAATGTGTCGAGCCTTGGCATATGTCGAGAGACGTACTGAGACCCTCGGTAGGACTCTCGGCACATACCAAATCCATCTATCGAGATGTTGAAACTCTCGGGACAATCTACCGAGTCTCGGCAGATGCCAAGACATGTACTGAGCATTCTCGGTAGGACCCAGTCTTGGCAGATACCAAGCATCTACAGAGCGCCAAATGAGGTGAAATTTTAGGAAAAGTTCCCTGAAGTGATTTAGAACACGTGTGCATACTTGGTTTGTGTTCGAAAAACCTGTATAGGATTTGGGCGCAACCATTTGCTTAAAATGTCTAGTTTGGCAGCCTAATAGGCAGCCTATAGGGTGATTTGGTTTGTTATTGTATTATGACCTTTTGTTGACTTCTAGGATGTCAAATCCTAATTTGGATGTGTGAGGGTATGTGGGACATCTATGTTGTGTGATGGTCCTATGGCTAGGCCATGTGGATTGGTTTGAGTGGTGCCAAGGGTATCCACTAGAGTCAATGAGATTGACTGACTTGTTTGCTATATGATTGTGTTATGTGTGATGCTGGGAGCATCATTAAAGTCAATGAGATTGACTAATTTGGTTGTTGCATGAATGTGTAGTGTGAGATACTGGGAGCATCCCCAAGTCAATGAGATTGATCTGGTATTGTGTGCATGATTGATTGTGAATGACTGGTGAATTCAGCCATGGGTGCAAGTCCCTAAAATTGAATGGAACATATGGTGGTTTCCAGCCGTGGGTGCAAGTCCCAAAAAGGTGATGACCTATAATGGTGGGTTCCAGCCGTGGGTGGGAGTCCTTAAAGTTGAATGGTTGTAACAGGAGCATTCTTCCGTAGGTAAAAGTCCCTAAAAGAATGATTGAATATTGACTGATTGTACATTGCATGCGCATCATTTGCATTCATAATTCATCATTGCATCATATTATACATTGTATTGATTGTGAATTGATGATTGTATTCTTGCATTACAGCCTTATGTGTGTAAAGTGATTGTGTGATGTGATTGTGTAAGCAACATGGTGGGACCATGTGGACTGGCCGTATGGAATGGTACAATCTACCATTGGTGTAAGACCGTGGGTGTAATTCCTTAAAATATTGGATTTGTTTGTACACATGATGGGATTTTGTGGACAAGGTTTGGTATCATGGTGAGACCATGTGGTTGTATACTTGATGGGATCATGTAGCTATGATTCATATTGGGACTATGGGGTTGATAGTAGAGTATGGGTGAGCTGTGTGGGTGACATAGTGAACCTTCGAACTTAGGTTGTATACATAATGGGATCATGTATTTGTGATTCATAGTGAGACTATGAGGTTAGTAATTACTGGGGTAATCTCATAATGGTTATGGAGAAAGAATTGATAAGATTAGACTGGGCATATGATTAATGGTGTAAGGTTTTTATACGACTTGTTGATATTATAGTATGTTCTGTTGAATATTATGTGATAATGTGTAACATAATAAAACCATGGGAATGAACTATTTATATGATTTGTGTAAAAGGCATGAATGAATTGCATGGTTGATTTTCTATGGAGGTAGTTACTGTAGATTATCAGTTTATCTCTACTAGCCCATGGCTTACCCTTATATTTTTACAGGCAATCGTTATGAGTAGAACCAGTTGGGACGAAACTCAGAAGGGATATGAGTTTAGTTTATTTCAGTTGATGAGACTTGAGACAAGTTTTTCTTTCTTTGTTATGACTTCGTTTTGACCCCACGTGGGCAAAGTTGTAATAGATAGTTGAATTTCGCAGAACTTGTTTTTGAATTCATTAGACTTCCGCTGTTATTATTATGTGTGCTCTGACGACCTTGACAAGTGGTCAATTTATGATTGGTTATCCGCATCCAAGGGTTGGATCTGAAGGTTGTTCCTTATGAATCCTCCAGATTCTATATCTCCGATTCGGGGCGCGACAGTTCTAGTCTAACTTTTGTTTCTATTTGGCATTGTGTTTACATTATCTGAAGGACCAGACAAACTCATAACAAAGGAAGAACCCCAACCTTTGTCAATCGCCTAAGAACGGACGCATATTTGGTGGCTGATCGCACGACCGATTGTCTAACTAGCTCGGTTTAGTCAGTTTGGATCGGTGCAAGGGGTCAAAAGCTGAACCCTTACTCTTGGATTAGACTAAGTCTAGGCACGCCTGCGTACATCACACACACATACATACCAGGACACCACGTACCGAGCACGAGTTGCGAAGGGTCGACCAGAGGGATTCAATGGGAACAGGTTCTTTGCGATGGAAGGAACATGAATAATATTGTTAAATGAAATTTGGCAGCAAAGGAAGATAAAGTAGACAAACCAATATGGGCAATAGAAAATCCTGAACCATCCCCTACTTGTACTTGATCAGAATCAGTATACTCAGAATGAACAGATAAATTCGAGAGGTCCAAAGTGATGCTGGCTCCGGAATTTGGATACCATTTGATATCAAGATTAGAGGAGGAAAGGCCGCTTGTTGTAGTAAAAGTAGTTGGAGCAACAAAGGTAGGTGGGACTTCATTTCGGTATGCATGATTAAGCGTTGATAGCAAGTCACTGCAGAGTGACCAGGTCTCTAACAAAGTTGACAGGAGACATTAGGTTGATTGGTGAATCTGCCAGTGGATTGATGACCTTCTGATCAATTGTAAAAGAGTCGAGAACTGAATTGTCCATTAGATGCAAGGAACGACTGACCGCGTCCTCTTCCTCTTCGGTTGTACTATTGTTGCGTGGAGAATCGTTGCCGAGCATTAGCTTCATATGTGGTATTGCGAGTGGCTACATTTGCATATGTAAGTAAGGGACAAGGACCAATGAATTCGGCTGCTCAAGTAGAATTTCCTAGTTAAACATGAGATCATAAAGGAGGTCAATACCAACATATTCATAACAAGTACTAATAATACTAGTAACAAATGATTCATATTATGAACCAAGACCCCCCAATAATTGCAAAATTAAATCTTCATCAAAAACTGGTTGACCGATGGTAGAAAGGCTATCATCAATGGTTTAACCTTGTCAAGAAAATATGCCATGGGTAAATACCCCTTTTTGAGAGTTTGGTACTAAAGGCGAAGCATAACTCGTGCACTTGAATGGGATCGATGAAAACATCTGTTCCAGACTCTGCCATGCTTCCTTGGTAGTTGTTAGGATGACTACCTGACCAAGCACACTAGAACTTAGTCAAGAAGAGATAATCTAGCTTAGGACCAATTGATCCTTCTTGTACCAGTAAGTATAGGCAGGATTTAGATCACTTGTATCCTGGCCATTTGCGGTCGTGATGTTTTGGGAGGTGGTGAGGAATCGTTGCTAATAATCTCCATGAGTTCATAGAGACGGAACAAAAATAAGAAATTAGGATTTGCATAGTAAATAGTTCATTCGGATGGAATGGTGGCTGCAAACTTAGAAGCTTGCTCGACTGATATGGTGTCGACTGAAGAAGAAGAAGACTCCATGATGTTTGTCAAAGTGAAGCTTTGATACCATGCAAATACAGCTTGATTGTAGGAGGTAAAATCTCTTTTGTTTTCCATGTTCTCATCTATTCTGTATTCATGATCTATTTAACAAGTACAACAAAGCTCAAGGATCTCTTTGAGATCTTGAGAATCAGTCTATAGTTATCTATAATCTACGACAAGTATGCTCTATCTAGATTTTAGAGAATGCAAGTAACTCAAACTCCTAAGATTTCTCCTAAGAATCTGAATGTGGTCTCTTATCTGTTCTTCTAAGAATCTGGATGTGATTTCTTATCTCTTGATGTGTTGTAGCTTTATCTAGGGGTGTAAACGAGCCGAGCCGAACCGAGCTTTGCCCAGCTCGGCTCGGGCTTGTAAAATCTGGACAAGGCGCGGGCTCGGTAAAAATTTTTGGGCTAAGGCTTGTTATTTTTTCAAGGTTCAGGTTTGGCTCGCAAAAGCTCGACTCATTAAAAGCATGGGAAAAAAATAATTCAGCACTAATTATTATTTTTTTTTGGTGAATTCAACACTAATTCAAACACCAAAAATGTTAAAAAGAGAAAAAAAAACCCAAAAACCTTCACGTATGAGAGAGAGAGAGAGAATAAAAACAAAAACTGTAGATTGAAGAGAGTTGTATAAACCTGATAGCGACCTGAAATATGAAAAGTGAAGATTGAAGAAGCTTCCACAGTCCACACCAAAGCTTAGATTGAAAGTTGAAACTTGAAAGATAGATACTCGTTTCTTGCCTAGAAGGAGATGGAAGAAGAAAATGAAGTCCAATAGTTAATTAATTAGGGTTTTTTAAGTACTTTGACTTAAGCACGCCACACTAATTATGTATTTAATGATTAATAATATATATATATATATATATAAGACCAAGCTGAGCCTGAGCCCAAGCTGTGCTAGCTCGGCTCGTTGACAGCCCTAGCTTTATCAATTATAAAGTTGTATCTACCCGACCCATACATAGCTTGTCCATTAATTGCCATCCCTAGTCAAAAAATACTCAATTAATTTGATAATTAGAATCATCCATATGATCTCTCAAGTGACATCCTCTTGTCTTACATGACAGTTTAATTTGAACTTTGAATAGAGCATAAAGTTATATGTCTCATACAGACTAGTTACTATAGCAGAAGGAACATTTGGGCTAAAAATTCCTTTACCCTACTGTGATGTGATATGTGATGATCTGATATATTGTGTGGACAAAGTAGTAGGCATCAAAGACAACAACATTACCAAATTTCAGCTGTGACTCTACATGAAAGACATAAAAAAAAAAAAATACAATGGGATCTCAGTTCCCTTTTGGTTCTTTGTTTGCGATTCTTTTTGTTTTTTTCTTAGAAGATGCCTCTACTTTGTATCACACGTGAGGCCAGATGAATGACAAGCATACAAAGGAAAAAAAATCTTTTCATTGATCTCTCCAAGAGCCACATGAAGACCTGAGGCCTTAATGAAGGTTCAGACAAATCTATGGAAGTAAAAGCTATTAGAATGCAAGGTCTGTGTCTAAAAGGGTACTCCTTTAAAGAAACAAACAAACAATAAATAAAAACCTCTTAAATGGCTTCTACCATAACAGGTAGAAGCCGATTAATGTGGTGGGCCTCCTAGGGTTCATCCTTTTCTTATAGGGTTTTAAAAGGTGTAGTTCATCCTTCTTTGTGGGTCCATTCTAGGACACATGTCCCCCTCCTGTGCACATAACAAGAACATACCAAGACTCTTCATAACAGAAGGTCATGATACCAATTGACCACACACTTAAAAAAGGCCCAAATGCACTTTTACCTATGCCTTCTCTGTAATACTTTTATGAAGTCGGTATACCATTGGGTCACGTAGTCAGTAATACAACCTATAACCAGTTGTCTTGATTTTCTTCGAGTATAGATATTTTTGAAGATGCATATTGAACAACAATAGTTATAAATGGAACCAGGACAGGTTAAGGTCGAGCTGATCGAAATGAAACCGATCTATGACTTACCAAATCCGAACATTAGGGGGATACCATATTTGCTAATGACTTAGGATCACCTCATGCATGCATGGTGTGCCACGGTATGGCCCACGAGCCTATCAAAATCTACAAAGCCAAAGCCCAAGGTTGGTACCACCATAATTGTTTGTTTCGTTTTGTTTGTATTGTGGAATAAAACACTCACACACAGTCAAAGAAGGCGGTAACGAGAACCAAAGAAGAGAAGGAGATGATGGCTTATGAACGAACGTAGGAAGACGAAAGAGGGTGGAGTGCCAAATCCTGACACAAAGCCGAGAAGTTGAATACCAAAGCCAAAGCCAAACAACATCCAACACTCCCACTTACTCCAGCATTCCCTGATGTACATGCATCTCACTCTAACCCTCCCAGGGTTTTAAGGATTGGATTGATCCGATCCGGATCGGCCAGTCCGTATTGGAATCGGTCCAGTCCAACCGATATTGATCCGGACCGGCTGAACCGGATTGGTCCAGTGATTAGATCGGACAGATCCAAAGTTTTTTTTTAAATTTATAAAATTAATGATCCAACAGGTATCGGCTGATACCGACCGATCCCGATCGATATCGCCGGTCCGGCGACCGGTATCTACGGTCTACCAAATCTGAACATTAAGAGCGAAGCGGATTATCCGTTTTATCCTTAGCCATGACTTAAAGAATTAGGAATATATGGTGCCTGTGCACCACTGTATGACTCCAGAAAGTCGGAGTATATACTTCTAGTTCCGAGGAGATATCGTAAAAGATTCTGGAAAAGGCCAAAAAACGACCCTAAAAGTAGTGCCCAAACTGTCACTCTCCTGTGACTTGAGAGAGAGAGAGAGAGCTTTCAATTTCTGCAACTACATGACACTCAAAATCATCATATAATCGATCTAAATTTCTCCTCCATTCAACTCAATCCAAATTGCTTATTACAGAAGAACGTGATACCATTTCTCGATTCAAAATCGTAGATTACTCTCACTTTCTTTTGTTTGTTCTTCTTCATTCATAAACACAGCTTACTTCTATCGATCCGCCATTTCTGCAGGAATAGAAGATAATTCTTCCTCTCCAGGTAAAAAGCGAAAATTTGGGTATTGATAGATTTCATCTGGGTCAGCTTCAATTATTATTATTATTATTATTATTATTTTTTTTTTTCAGTAAACACTAGGCATTTGGTTTGTATTTCCGGAGGTTTTGATTTGTTTTATTCCTGCTTATTGGTATGTCTCTTTTGGCATTCATTTATTTTGATCAGAAGATGGTTGATCTTCAAATAGTTTTGATTAAAAATTTCTATACTGTCTTCCAAATTTGAATTGGATTTTCCTTTTTGAATTTAGAATGAATGATGTGGTTCCATTCAATTCTTTATCTGGAAATCCAATTGGATATGCTACTCTACCTCGAGAATCTGACAAATATCATTTGGGTTTTGCTAGATTTTAACAAATATCATCTGGGCCCGGTTCATTTGTTGGAGAAATGGTGAGTTCAGTTCAGCATTCTGGAAAACAATCCATAAAAACGGTGAATTTGAGCTTCAAATTGCCGTATTATACTCAGTGGGGGCAGAGCTTACTCGTCTGTGGTTCAGAACCTGTGCTCGGTCTATGGAATGTGAAAAAGGGTCTGGTTCTGAGCCCTTTTCATGAAGGTGAGGAGCTCATATGGTGCGGACGAATCGCAGTTCCAAGCGGGTTCGAATGTGAATACAGTTATTATTTGGTGGACGACAATAAAAATGTTCTGAGATGGGAGGCTGGGAAGAAACGCAAATTATCGCTGCCTGAAGGGATTCCTAATGGAGAGGTGGTGGAGCTTCATGATCTCTGGCAGGTGCTAGACCTTTTTCCATACTTCTCTTTCCCTTTTCATTCATTCCTTTGGTTTATTTGGTTGCTTTGTTTACCACTCAGTGGTGTGAAGATTTCTGTTGGTGATTCAGTTCTCTCTCTCTCTCTCTCTCTCTCTCTCTCTCTGTATATATATTGATAATTAGTCTCTTTATTTGGGTTTATCTTCTAAATATCAATAATTTGATATTGAGGAGACAATGGTCTGTTTAATGCTTCTAGCTGCAATCTGTTATCAATGCATTGAGAATGTTTATTCTAGATTATCTTCTAGTTCTGGTCATATGGATGAATGTAAATATATATTGATAATTAGTCTCTTTAAGGAATCGTTGAAACTGGTGGACACTGAATGAGAACGTGGGAGGCAATGGTGCAAGTAGCACAGCTAGAAGAAGGGGGAAAAGGGTGGATGACAAGTCTTCATGAAGACGAAGATCATATCATGGAATGTTAGATGGTTGAACAACAGGAGTAAAAGATGCTCCATTAGGGCAGCCTTGGACTTGTGGAAGCCAGAAATAATACTATTTCAAGAAATAAAAATAGAGATGCTATCCAGCAAGGTTTTACTGGAGATATGGGCTATTAGAGAAGTAGATTACAGATGTTTACCGGCAATCGAAACTGCAGGGGTTATCTTAGTTGCTTGGAAAAAGTCAAGTTATGAGCTAGTTGATATTTATATTGGGACATACTCTGTCTCTGTGGTGCTTAGGGACTTGCTAAGGAATGGGGAATGGCTGGTATGTGGAGTTTATGGCCCATATAACAATGACCAGCTGGCCATAATGTGGGAAGAGCTGGAGAGGGTAAGGACAAGATGGAACCTACCATGGTGTTTAGGAGGGGATTTCAATGTCACAAGATTCAGTTCTGAGAGAGCTAATCAGAGAAGAATGGAGCAATTAATGAGGGAATTCATTGACTTTATAAACAGAAATTATCTCATTGATGTTTGGTTGACAGGAGCAAGATTTACATGGTCGAACAACTCCTCTTTTTCCAAGCTTGATAGGTTCTTAATATCAGCAAGTTGGGAGGAACAATATGCTGTTATCAAGTCAATTTCGCTGCCTAAACCCCTGTTGGATCATATCCCAATAGCACTGGAATGTAGTGATGCAGTGCAAAGAGCATATCCGTTTCGATTTGAGAATATGTGGTTGGAAGAGGAGAATTTTGTTGAATTGGTAAAGGGGTGGTGGCTGTCTTTTAACTATGTCGGTTCTCCATCATTCGTACTCTGCAAAAAAATAAAGGCACTAAAAGAAGAATTGAAGAAGTGGAATAATCAGGTTTCCAAGAAGGTGGAGGAGAAGAAGCAGGAGGTTCTCGATAACATTAAGAGACTAGACAGTAAGGAAGAACAATGGGAACTTCATCAGCAAGGGATTGCTGGGAGGGAGAATTTCAAGAAGGAATTTAGGAAGTTAGCCCACATGGAAGAAATATGTTGGAGACAGAAATCCAGGGTGACTTGGCTCAAAGAGGGGGACAATAATACCAATTTTTATCACAAACTGGCCAATGCAAGAAGGAGGGTGAATAGCATAAGGAGGCTGGAGGTGGAAGGGGAGACTTTTGATGAAGAAACTAATATCAATAAAGGTATGGAACGGTACTATGAGGGTCTTTTTGTGGAAAAGAAGCGTTCCGTCCCACAATGGTGTTAGTTTATGAGACTACTAAACTAGGTTAGTTTGTAAGCAAGTAGAAAGAGATGAAAGAAGAGATAAGAGAGAAGAAGAGTGAGAAAGGCGGAAACAAATGGAAGAATGAAATTTTTTTCCTTTGTTTCTCCACATTTGTATTTATATTAGAAGAGTTCACATTCACATATTACATATTGGGTCCCTACAAAATATGACTAATAACACATAGGTCCCTGACAACACTCCCCCTCAAGCTGGTGCGTAGATATTTATCATGCCCAGCTTGACTAACTATTTTGCAGGCAAGCTTTACTCACACCCTTTGTCAACACATCAGCCACCTGATCGATTGTGCTAACATAAGGACTACAGATCAATCCAAGACGTAATTTTTCCTTGATGAAGTGTCTATCAACTTCGACGTGCTTCGTCCTGTCATGCTGGACTGGCTTATGGGCAATACTGATTGCAGCCTTGTTGTCACAATACAAATTCATAGGCTCGTGAACCGGATAACCCAGTTCTTCCAACATAGTCCGTAGCCAATGTAACTCGCAAACACCATGTGCCATAGATCTGAACTCAGCTTTTGCACTAGATTTAGCCACAACAGATTGTTTCTTTCTTCGCCAAGACATAAGGTTACCTCCAACAGATGTGCAGTATCCTGATGTAGATCGTCGATCCGTCATGGACCCTACCCAATCAGCATCGTTATAGGCCTCAACTCGCAAGTGCCCATAATGACCAAAGAATTTACCTCTGCCAGGTGATCCCTTGAGGTAGTGAATAACGTGGTGGGCAGCCTCAAGGTGTGGTGTCCGTGGTGCATGCATGAACTGACTAAGCACGTTGACTGCATAAGCAGTGTCTGGGCGGGTGAGAGAGAGATAAATGAGCCTGCTAAGCAGTCGTTGAAATCTCCCAACATCATCTAACGGATCACCATTAACCTCGTTGAGCTTATGGTTCTGCTCGATGGGAGTGTCAACCAGTCTAGCTCCAAGATGACCTGTCTCACTCAACAGATCTAACACATACTTCCGTTGAGAAATGAACACTCCTTTCTT
>JAUPMG010044253.1:0-14138 GCA_031762675.1 Pachysandra terminalis | reverse complement strand
CACCACCCCCCCCCCACCCCACCACTCCCCCCACCACCCCACCACCATCACCCCCATCCCCCCCCCCCCCACTGCCCCCACTACAACCACCACCCCACACCACCACCACTTCACACCACCACCACCAGCCCACCATCACCACCCGCACTACCACCACCTTTGAAAGGATAAAAATGTGCAAAACTCATTCTATTTCTGTTAGAACTCATTTTGTGACACGCTAACCAAACACAATCATGAAACCTTCAAAATGAGTTCCTGGAATGGGTTCCATGAATGAGTTCCTAGAACGGTACTTTTGACTTTTTAAAATGTTTTGGCCTTCCAGCGGGGTTTATGGACCGTCTATCTAGAGCAATGCCCTTCTAGTGATCAAGCAACCATATACGTGCACGATGAGGATCTTCAATGAGATAGCTCACAGGAAACCTCCTGTGAGTTCACAGGAGATTGACATGTGTCCTAGGTGGGCCCACCACATTAACCGATTTCTACGGTTGAAGCCGATTAATGCGGTGTGCCCCAGGGTTTTAAGTCTTGGGATCTTGGATCAGATCGGTCTCGGCCGATCTCGATCTGGATCGGCAATACCGACCGGTATCGGCAAAAGTTGGATCGTCCATTTAAAAAAAAATTGGATCGGCCAAAACGGTCGCTGGATCAGAGATACCGGTCGGTATCGGACCGGTTCAGGCCAATACCTATTGGATCATTGGTTTATAAATTTAAAAAAAAAAAAAAAAATTAGATCGGAGGATCGGTCCGATATAGTCACTAGACTAGTCCGCATCGACTAGTCCGATCCAAAGTCACTTGATACAATAGTTGTATCGTGACTTAAGATCAGACCAGTCCTAACCTCCTGTGTGCTACCTCACAAGAAATTTTCTAGAACTGCGTCCGTACAGTATATTGTGAACTACGTCCGTACAGTGCAAGTGATGTGTGTTACCTCACAAGAAATTTTCTAGAACTACGTCTGTACAGTGCAAGTGAAGGGACCATCATGACGACGTTAGGCTGCGTCTATCCCGATTTTAGCTTATTATAGCTTATTAAAACACTTTTTAAAATTAATCTCGATTTTAGCTTATTAAAACACTTTTCAAAATTAAAAGTGTATTTGTTAACACATGGGTAAGTGCTACTCATAAGCAGTAGAGGAAGGCTACCCAAATAAGGAATTTTTCTCTTATCACTTATGCGGGAAGCTATTTTTAAGCTTTAGTAATATTTTCATAAATACTTATTTTATTCCTAAACTTTTTTAAGCACTTAAATAAATGTATTTATCAAACGATTACTATTTTCTTCAAATAAACAGTTCATTGTCGGCGTGGATAAGTGCTTCCATTGAACCACTTATCCAAACGCACAAGACGGGACAAACACAGCATTAGACATGTTAGTCTAAGCAGATGCTCTTCTACGGTGATAACTTAACCAATCGAGTCATAGAAATTTCATTGGGATCCAATGAAATAGCAACACGTAAAAGGAAACTTAAAAGTCCATGACTTTGCCTTGACCAACGATAAAGCATTTTTCGACTATGTGTGTGTGCCGGTGACGTGGCTAATCTGGACTGGCTGCCCATAAAGCCATCATTATAAAACGAATAGCTTTGATCTTACGAGTTTAGATTAATCAATGCGGCCTACTAAGAGAACCCACTACTAACAAGTGAAAGGATTGCCTACTGATAAGACTTAATTGTAGCACTGAGTGAAGTATTTGCTGGATTTCCAGTTTCTTTACTGTGCTGCTTATGTTATGGTCTGGATTGGGATGCTATATAGCTAGCTGAATCCAGTTTCAGATGTTACTGCTCAGAAATTGGTCTGTTGTTCAAGTTGCTGAACCAGTTGCTGAATCTAAAAGGGATGCTATACACTGGTATTAAGCCTTATGTAGCTGCTGCTGTGCATGTTTGCACAGGAATTCTTTTCACTAAGATGATATGGTGGATGGGTTGGATTGCTACTGGTGTATGTTGAGGCATTTGTCTGTTTGATGGGTTATTCATCAAGTAGGTGTTGGTATGGTGGTGTGCTTCATGTTGGGTGTTGCTGCCGAAGGAATTTAATGTACTTAAAGGTTGATTTGCTGCTGTTCTGTTGTCTATGGGGTGGGTTGATTAGCTGCTGTGTTTTTGGCTGATGATGTTGCTGTTTGCTGGAGTGTGATGACAAATGAGTTGCTGCTGGTATGATGGCTGGGTTGGGTGTTGGGTTGCCTCCTGCTAGGCTTTATTGTAGCATTGAGGCCTATTGCTATTGTGGGTGTTGTTTGGAGGTGTAGTGAAGAGATTGCTGATTTTCCAGTTTCCTTTCTGTGTTGTTTTCTGTTATGGTCTGACTTGGTTAATGATTCTTGTAAATAATGTAGGGGGATGTATGGTAGATTAGGTTGGTACAGCTTAGGTTGGTTTGAATACATTGTGTTTGTTTTGGTTTGTTAAATGCACATATACAATGCGATAAAATATAGTATATTTGTTGTTGAAATAAAATATTACTTACTTTTTCAAAACAAGTGAAAGGAATGGATTCGCCACGTTATAAAAAATCTCTCACTAGCTAACTAAACCTAGTATGGTAGACTTCACTAAATAATAATAATAATAATAATAATAATAATAACCTAAAAAACTAAAACCAGTATTAAACTAAGTTTTCTTAAATTTTTTATTTGATTTTTCTGTTTTATCGTTTTCGCCCTTTTGTACGGGAAGATAAAAGTTGCCAAAGAGAACTAAGGCTGCATTTGGTTCGGCTTGTGCTTTTGAATAAGCACCCATTAGATAAGTGGCTCAATGGCTGGGAGCACTTATCCCTAGCAACAATAAACTGCTTACTAGAAGTAAATAGTGTTTGGTAAGTACATTTATTTAAGTGCTTATGAAAGTTTAAGTGCTTATGAAAGTTTTTATAAAATATTATAAAAGTTTAGAAATAAAATTTATTTAAATGCTTATAAAAGTTTAGGAGTAAAATAGGTATTCTAAAAACATTACTAAAGCATAAGTGATAAGAGAACAGCTTCTCCTTATGGGTAGCCTTCTTATACTGCATATGGGTAAGCACTTACCCATTAAGTGTTACCAAACACACTTAATTTCAAAAAGTGCTTTAATAAGCTATAATAAGCTGAAATAATATAAACCGGGCAAAACAACCTAAGGCTGCGTTTGTCCCAGCATGTGCTTATGGATAAGCACTCGTTGGATAAATTGCTCAATGGGAGCACTTATCCACAATAACAATAAACTACTTATTTGAAGAAAATAGTGTTTGGTAAATACATTATTTAAGTGCTTATGAACTTAGGGGTAAAATAGGTATTTTAAAAATATTATTAAAGTTTAGAAATAACATTTATTTAAATGCTTATGAAAGTTTAGGGGTAAAACAGGTATTTTAAAAATATCACTAAAGTTGTAGCTTAACGCATAAAAGCTTGGGAGAAGCTGCTCTCTTCTCCTTATGGGTGGTCCTCTACTCCTTATGGGTGGTCCTCTACTGCTTATGGGAGCAGCTTCTCCTTATTGGTAGCCTTCCTCTACTGCTTATGGGTAAGCACTTCCCCATAAGCGCTACCAAACACATTTAATTTTAAAAAGTGCTTATATAAGCTATAAGCTGCAATAAATACTTATAGAATCCAGGACAAACACAGCCTTAGCAAAACTAGATTAAGGTTGCAGGAGAAAAAAAAGAGTTTTAAGGTTGCAGAACAGATTTATGAATAAGAAAGGATTAAAGGGAAGTAGAACATAGATTGAGCAAATAAATGAGAAATCTGGATATGGTTGTGTCAAAGTTTCCATTGGTAAGCAAAACCTAGTAGCATAAAAATCTATCAAACCCAAAACCTTTCTCTTCCAATGCTAAATAGATACTTCTACAATCAAGGAAGTTAGGGTAACAATTGAGGAACTTGGCCTAGGAGTTGGCAAAAGAGAAAAAAATCATCAAACAGGTAAAATGGAAGGAATTACCCATGTTAGCTAAGAAGAAGAATATAACTACAAAATAAGGAATATGCAATTTTGTAAGACATTGACAACCTTATCTGCTCCCCAATCTTCAGGCACAGCACGGTACGGTAAACGGATTTCACAATTTAGCAGATAATTTTCTGCTGGGGATAAAACTGAAAATCAGATACTATCAACCTTTCTCTCCTGGGATGTAAACAGCTTCCATTTGCAAAGTTGTCTACCACAGGGCTAACTATAAGTAACCGTCTGTAAGATATAACAAGAAGCCGGGTTAAGATATAAATTGTTCCACAGCTGAGTTGATTATAAAAAAATGAAACTCGAATTCAGTTTTAAAGCACCAAGAGAAGACTCCATATAACCATAATATCTAACAACTGCATGAGTCATATTAAGTTCCTGACATATCACCAATACTTCAAACCATGAATCAGATTTAAAGAACTATATTTTGGTTACAAGTCAAGTTTACAAGTGAGAATAACAGAACAAATGTGACAATTATCTTTCTGATCTCTCTTGGCAGTATTTTACTGCATAAACAACCTGTAATGCTTAAATAATCGGACAACAAATTGAGTTGATGAAACAGTTACTGGTTCTATCCGTATTTCAAAATGTACACAGCTAGATTAGACCCTCAAGAAAATGCCTTTTAACACAAGAAGTTGGCTTTGACAACATAGTTCCTATTGCCATATCCTAGACTGTCAAAAATCATATCGAAATTTAGATTATGTAACTTCAAAATCATTTCAAACATACTCCACCAAGGTCTTTTTGGCCTTCCACCAACTCTTTTGGATCCTTCAGCTTGCACATAACCACTCATAGATACTTTTGTTCCATACCTTATCTTCCCTAGTCTGTCCAACCATCCATTTATAACATTCCCATCTCAGTTACACACATCGTATGAATCTGTTGCATCTTAATTGCCCAACATTCTGCTCCATATATCACATTAGGTAATAGCACAGCATCAACAACATCAACAACATCAACAAAATGCCTAAACCCAGCTAGTTAGTGTCAGCAACACGAATACTATTCCTCCATCCAAATCTGTCCAAAACCATATCTTCAGTCAGAATATGAGTAATCAAATCCTTTTTTACAGACTCATTCCATGTTCTTTTTGGTCTTCTTCTTGCCTCTTTAGATCCTTAAATGAGTAACCAACCCCCCTCCCCCTCATACCTTCTCATAGTTGCCTCCCTAGGTCTTCACTTTACATGCCTAAAACATCTTAACCTATTTTCCATTATCACTTATCTCATGCTGGGGAAACACCCACACATTCTCGTATATGCCCATTCCTTACTATTAGAGATGGTGGGTGGTTCATATTTACTAGTTTCTATATCCAAGGGATCCAAAGGGGAGGGCCTGAGAATGAAACAAGTTTGAAACTAAAATGTCTCAGGTCAGACAATGGTGGAGAGAGTACTGCAACAATGAATTTGAGGATTGGTATGCTTTGAGATCAGAAGACTGAAAAACGATCCCTAAGACACCACATCAGAATGGTGTTGCTGAGCAGATGAATAGAACCACTGCTAAGCGTGCCAAAAACATGGGGATAGATGCTGGGTTGCCTAAATCATTTTGGACAGATGCAGTTAATACCGCAACATACCTGATCAATAAAAGACCTTCAGTTACTTTGGAATTTGAACTACCGGAAGAAGCTTGGACTGGAAAAGAGGTAAACCTAACACACTTAGAGAGTATTTGGTTGTACTTCTTATGTCCACATTAATATAGATGAAAGGAACAAACTAGATCCTAAGTCTAGGAAAGGCATTTCATTGGATATGGCATTAATGACTTTGGCTATCGATTTTGGGACCCAGGAAATCAAAAAGTCATTAGAAGCAAGGATGCCATATTAAATGAAAATATCATATATAAGAAAAAGACAAAGGATGATACTGTAAAAAGTCCAATAAATGAGAAATATGTGGAACTTGATGAAGATAGACCAAGGGGTGTATAGAAACTATTAGATGAAAACAGTGAGGTAGAAGTCCATACCTCTCCTACTCAAGTTTCACCTACTAAGGTCTCTCCTTCTTTAAGAAGATCAAAGGAAAGACCCCAGCTCGGTATTTGTCCTCTTAATTATTTCTTGCTAACTGTTAGAGATAGTGGCTCATATTCACTAGTCTTTAGATCCAAGGGGAAGGGACCTGAGGAGCCCATGGAGTGGAGCGAAGTGGAACACCATCAGGAGAGGTCCCTCCCTGGGTCACGGGTTACGGAAAGGGTACATTGGGGATTTTCCCTTTATATTAGGTAGGAGTATAAGTTGTAACCCTAATTCATTTTTGACATAATGGAAAACTTCTCTCCCTGAATGTAGGCTTTGCCAAACCACGTATATCTGTGTGCAGTGTTTTGATCTTCGCTTTTACTGTGTTTATATTATTGCTTGATCCCAATCAACACTTACCTTATATTTCCTAGGCTTCCTACACATCCATCTCGACATTTTACTCTCAACAACACTCATCATATGCATATGCTGCTTCTTTGTTGCCAGCATTCTGACCCATACATCATAGCTGGTCTAATGGTTGTCCTGTAAAATTTTCCTTTTAGTTTGAATGAAACACGTCGGTCACATTACACTCTAAACACGTCTCTCCACTTAAGCCATCCAGCTCTAATTCTATATGCAACATCCTCATTAATATCCCCATCTTTATGGCTAATTGATCCAACACAACAAAATTGGTTACTTGGCCGAATCTCGACTCTTAATTCTTACCGTTGCTTCACATTTACTATTATTTGTGCTTAGTAACATTCCATATACCTCATCTTAATTCAACTTATTTTAATACATTTTGACTCCAAGGTATCTCACCATAACTCCAATTTTGCATATGCTTCCTCTTTAGTATGGTCAACCAAAACCACATCATCTGCAAAAAACACACATAACAATGCATAAAACTTAAGAAAAGCAACTCCAGTTAAGCCATTCAGCTCCAATTTTATGTCCAAAGTCTTCCATAGTATCTACACTTTATCGATAATTTATCTAATAAAATAGAAGTAGTAGCTTTGAGAACCTCCTCGTTCTCAATTTTTACCAATGCTTCACTTCTGTTCCAATTCACAACAAAATTGTATTCCATGTACTCGGTCTTAATAGGAATTATTCTGAAATCCTTTTATCACTGTTTTGAAATCTGGAGCGGACCACCAGGCTGAACCAGTTGACCAGGGATTGGACTTCAAAGCAAGCTAGATCATCCCCTGGGACAAATTGATCTATTGAGTATTGCCTTGCCTGACCTAATGACAGATAGTATACCCAATGTGACCAAGTGGTTGAACTGGCCAACCTGGTTTATTTTATATTTCCTCATTTTTTTTTTCTAAGAAAATCTTTCTCCATGCCAGCCAAGTCAAGTTGGTTCAACCCAATGGTCGAACCGAACTGACCCATGACCCAGTCAATATCTTGTCTTAGTTTTCAGCAAACTGATTTTGACTCCCAAGGTATCTCTCCACAATTCTAGCTTTGCATTTACTTCCTCTCTAGTTTGATACCCCATCATCTACTAATAACATATTCTAAGGCAATTCTGTTGAATGAGTCATCAATTTCATTATCAATTCTAAATTTTGGGTTCATAGCTAAACCCCAGAGTATGCTTCTTGTTAATAGAAACTAGTTGGTCTCACTGCCAACTATTCACACACTAATTAACATCATATCAGACATGTCCTTACTGATATCAAAGTATTTTCTTGGTAGTCCTTTCTTTCCCCAAATCCAATAAAATAATTTCCTGGGCAGTATATCATACGATTTTTCTAAATCAATAAAAACCTTATGAAGGTCTCTAATCTAATCAAGACAAGACAAAGAACCTCAAAAGTTTCAATCAATAACCAACTCTATTGATATAAGATTAAACACAGTAATATATAACCAAGAAACTTAAGCAACAAACTACATGCCAATCAAGTAACCATGGCTATCAATAAAAACCTTATGAAGGTCTCTAATCTAATCAAGACAAGACAAAGAACCTCAAAAGTTTCAATCAATAACCAACTCTATTGATATAAGATTAAACACAGTAATATATAACCAAGAAACTTAAGCAACAAACTACATGCCAATCAAGTAACCATGGCTATCATTCAGCATAATTACTTTCCAAAACCTCTAGTGAAAACCAACACCTGTGACTTTGATCATATCATTATCTACTGGTCAAAAAAAAGAAAAATTTCCTTCACATTATCACAAGGATGTAACTTCCTGGCACGTCATCAACCATAACAAAATGTTTTATCCCAACGAATTAGGTAAACACAATGAATCATGTTATGAAATCACATTATGTCAAAAATCATATCTTTAGTCAGATTATGTGTATTCAATTATTAATCACAATAGGGGCTAATTTGTTGCCAAAATTGACTCTTGTGCAAAAGATATTGTGGAATCCTTCCACTTGAGTAGTTGTAGTGACCCCCCATTCCGTTATCATAACTTCAACCACTTGTTCATCAACAAGCATATAGGTCACAGAAGTTTCATGGTCATCATTTCAAACCAATTTCATCCAGGTCATTCTTGATATCCCTCTTGTTCTTTTAGATCCTTTAAGAAGTACTCCATTCCATCTTCTCATAAGCACCTCTTTAAGTCTTCACTTTACATGTCCAAATCATCTTACCCAATTTCCTTCGTCTATTTGGGCAACTAAATGACATGTTAGAATATGTCAATTCCTTACCTTAGCTGTCCTAATCCTCTTACACATCCAACTCAATGTCCTCATTTTAACAATGCTAATCCTATGAATATGGAGCTTCTTTGTTGCCTAGCATTCTGGTTGATACTAACCTATAAACTTTCCTTTTAGCTTGAGCGGAACACATCAATCATATAACATTTTAGAAGCACCTTTCCACCTAAACCATCCAATTCTAATTCTATTGACAACATCCTCATCAATTATGGATAAACAATCCAAGAAAATGGAAATGAAAACTTTTAGGAATCTCTAGACTCTCAATTCTCAATATTGCTTCACCTTTGCTATCATTTATGCAAAAATTTACATTCCATATACTCGGTTGTAACTCAACTTATTTTAAAACCTTTAAATTTCAAGGTATCACTCCATAATTCTGATTTTGCATTTACATCATCCTTATTTTGGTCGACCAGAATTGCATCGTCTATAGATAATATACACCAAGGCTCCACTTCTTGAATTATGAGCTGTCAATGCATCCTTTATTAAAGCAAAAAGATTAAGACTCATACCTGATCCTTGATGTAGGCTTATTGGAAACTCATTTGTCTCATTCCCTGCTACTTCCACCCTATTTAGCAGCCCTCATATATGTTCTTAATGACTTGAATGCACTTGATTATTACTCATTTGTTGAAAACCCACCAGATTAACTATTAGGCACTATGATATATTCACATACTTTTTGTAGACCCACAATATCTATATAAGATCTCTACTGTCTGAACTTCTCCACTAATTATCTCAGTGAAAAGGTATCCTCAATGGTTGACCTTATCAGCATAAAGCTCCGACACACGGATTATTCTTCATAACCTTTGATTCATTATCTTTCCCACAATTTCATGGTGTGATTCATAAGCTTAATTCCATGATAGATATTACACTTTTGGACGTCTCATTTCCTCTTAGATATAAGTGGTACTATAGTGTTTCTCTCCAACCAATTTGCATTCTAGCTCTCAAAACTCTATTACATAATTTGGTCAACCAAAAAGTCATTAATTTGGTCAACCAAAAGTCATTACCTTATCACTAATTCTTCGAACACCTACAATATTATCTTCATACCTTTATCTAACAGTACCCCTATACCATTTCTATTTTCATCTCTTCTTGTCTACCAAAGTTCATACTCATCAACCTCCTTAGCGTTGTCTCTTTATAATTTAGTCTCCTAAAAACACATTACAGTAATTCTCTCTTCATTACATCTACAACTCTAACCTTTTCCCTGTCAAAGTCCCTACTTTTTTAGTAGCTACTAGGTGAATCCTACTTTCTACAGTTCAAATAGAAATGATATGCATGACAAAATCAAAAATCTAGCACAAGTGTCATCAGAACCATCCAACAAAATCTTGATTCAGGTGGAAAAACCACTTCTAATCCCTAATTGAACCGCCTCGTGAAAGAGTTTGAACCATTTCGACATTTTGCTCATTACTCACAGGCATATCCACCAAATCAGGTAAATCTGGGTTAAGCACTGGTGCTTGTTTTTCGTCAAAAAGAATTTTTTTAACAGACATAAATGCTTTATTGATAAATGAAAGAAAATGGGTCGGTGGTACTTTGGTGATTACAACATAAAGCATAGACATGAAAGGACCAGCCCCCCAATCAGCAAAAAAAAATCATCAGATCCAATCCCATGCAACTCCCCAATTATTGAAGACCCATGATACAACAAATGTAGAACTGTTTTCTTTGCCAATGCCACTTCAGCCTCTTTTTCTTTAAAGATTAGGCTCCTTCAAAACTAGCGAACAAATAGCAAAGTGCAGTTAACATTTTCTTTTGGTAGCTAAAGTCAATCATGGGACCAGAAGTAGTTAGAAGGTAGACATCGGACCTGGACTCAAGGATGTCGACGACACACACTGTGAACTGTTTTCTTTGCCAATGTCACTTCAGCCTCTTTTTCGTTAAAGATTAGGTTCCTTCAAAACTAGCCAACAAATAGCAAGGGGAGTGAACTGCCATAACAGCAAGTGCATACTAATATTAGAGTTGGACCTCCATTCTTCAAGAAGGGCATATAATCTCTTCGGCAACATCCAACACACCCCAAATTTCTGCATCATGAAGTTCCATGCTTCCAAAGTAAATGAACAGTGAACTCGGAGATGATCAACTTTTCTTTCACTCCCTTACAGATGGTAAGTACCCTAGCCAGAAGATTCAAATTTCTCAAAGATTGTCAAATTCTAAGATTTATTATCCAATGTTGCGTCCAAAGAAAAAAGGCAACTTTAGAAGGAACCAGAACCTTCAAAATAAACTTCCTGGATCTGAAAACAGATTGATCATCATACACTACTAAGTAAAAAGATCTAACCAGTGGGCCACATCAAGCTCAACTTTGGTGAATGTTCACTTGAAAACCCAGGAGTCCCAAGTATTGGAGGAGTCTTCCGAGATCATTCGGTGTGATTCTAATGCATTCTCGGGGACAGTCGGAGTTGGGAATGCTATGAGAGCAGAGATATGTACCTTAGTCCAAAACCTAAAGGTAGCAAAATCCATGGGATTTTATGACTTGGATGTGGAGGGTGATTCAGCATCAGTTATCTCATGGTTAGTAGATCGGCAATCTCAATCATGGAGGCTCGCACACTTGGCTCGTTTGACAGCACTCCTAGCAGATGGGTTGAACACTTCATTCAACCATGTCATTCGATCGGCAAACGAGATTGCTGATATACTAGCTAAAGGAGGGGTGTTGTGTGATTCATTCTTCTTCGAGATTCCTATTGATGAGATGATTACATATTGACTAATCATAGATATAGCTTTTGTTTTTGCTATTTCTTGGGTCACTTAACGTGATCCTCTTTTGTACATTCCTACCATTTTCTAGTGAAATCTTCGTTATTTATCAAAAAAAAAATTATAAAATAAAAAAAAAATAGATCTAAACCGATCTGTTCTTGCTTCTGACCCACCACCTTCTATCTTCACCTCCTACCAAAGGGAGAATTGCGTGAATGGCTTCCAACAAGGCAAAAAAAAAAAAACTTCACTTTCCCTATCATAAATGTCCCACCTAAGAAGGGAATGTAAGATGTATACATTAAAGAGTTCAGTTCAACTTAAAAAAAATACAGTTTTATGAAAATAAGAGACATCCATAAGGATTAAAAAGAAGTACAAGTCAAGGTATAAAACACAAATGGTGAATATATCAGTATAAAGTACGACAACTAATAATCGCATCTAATCCACAAAGAACACCCAAACTCCACCAAAATTTCACCAAATTGGTAAAACGATGCATACATATACATAAATATGTAAATAGAGAGAGAGAGAGAGAGAGAGAGAGAGAGAGAGAGAGAGAGAGAGAGAGAGAAGAGTGCAATTCAATATTGGCTTCCATTTTCAGTAAACAAAGCCGTGTGAGTAAGCCCTAGGAGTCTAGATGAAACCCCTCAACAACCAGATTTTGTTGCAAGCAACACATTATCACAGAGAGATGACTTTTAGGTAAGCCTTCATCACTAGTACTTCAGCACCCTGTGCCTTTATTGATAGATAATAAATGACTGCATCTCAATATGTTTGCTTAGAACATGAAGCAGATGCCATTGCGACTGGCTAAGCAAAGGGGTGGCCCAAGCATTGCCTAGGCAACTCATTTGACTATACTATTATGAAACTATGATGATTATCATATGCAAGTTATGATCTATTTTTAGAAACCTGACTAGCTTCACTGTCCTAGACATTGTAGTTGTCAGGAACCCCATTCAAGAGCTACAAACTAAGAACACTACAACAATCTAAATCTCTTCTCTGTAAAAATCCTGCTGAATGATCATAAAGATCTAAAATAGATGGTCTGAAAATTAAATTCTCAAAGTCCAAAGATCAAATGATCGAGCTTGTACAATTGTTATGGCCAATCCATTGATGGCTCGAAACCACTTCTCCGTATGCATCCAATCAATCCCTGCTTCTAAGGAAACAGAATGCTGCTATGATTTGTGGGCACAGATATGAGATGTTGGGCATGACAACCCCCGAGAGATATGAAGCTGGGTTTACTTGTCATACACACCCATCTAGTAGAAAAACCCACGTCTCTCACCAAGTAACTAAACCTGTTGTGTTAGCCCAAAATAATAATACAAAAATGATAATAGTAAAGTTGAATATTTTAAATTGCATCTCATATGTTGATGCATGTTTAAAAGCAAAAATAAGACATGGCAAATATATGCCCAACCGTGTGTCTGACATGTGCATCACATCAACATGGGTACATCATGTTTGTCATCTATAAGAAGTGTAAAATGGCTTTCACATGGAACACGTTTAAGAGGTACTTCAAAGGTCATGATTACTTTTTTTTATTTTTTTGGATCCAGACAAGGTCATGAATACTTTAAGATGTCTTGATACAACATGAGGTTCAAATCAGTAAAGTTGGCAAGTGAACTAAGAACAAGGCTCTTAGTTGAATTTCCTGTCTACTGCTCACAATGCAAGCTATGGATGAACCATTGTGGAATGAAGCAACAATAGACAAAAGTTAACTTGGCAATCTAAATGCACTTCACAACAATATGGTTTGAGAAGCAGATGATTAGTAGGAAGAATATAGTAAAACAACCAAACAGAACTTCAACATCTGGAAGGCACTGAAATAAAACCTTCTAAGATGTCAACACTCACATTAGCTTCCCTATGTAACATAGCTTAGAAAATTAAACCTAAAGGCGACCTGATAATTAACAAAGATTTTTTCTTTTTCTTATAAAAACAGCAAGTAGAATGACTAATCTCATTCTAAACACAAACAATAACTCAATCAGCTAAGAATTCCTACTCCTAAGTCCCGACGGACCATCTCTGCAAAGTGAAGTTGGAAAACAATCACAAAGGAAAATTACGAACACCATAAACATATTGTCAATCACTACAAAATCTCATCGCCCACTGCAAATAAAAATATCCGCAATGAAACCCAAAAATAGCCGAAGTTCAAAATCCACAATATGATCCTCAAGCAATTATAAGATTAACATCCTACAGTCTTGACTGTCTTGTAGAATCTATACAACTATCCATTTGAAATCACTTCAGTTGTATTTACATGGAACATCAAAGTCCTAAAAGATAAATTAATGGAGAATAAACAAAATAAAATATCAGGGAGTTTTCTCACCAAAGTTGAATCTTAAAGATAAAGAAAGACATGATATGATAATAAACAGATCAAAAGATCAGTAATTTTTCTCACCAGCCGCGACTGCTCTCTTTGAACGCTTGATCTTCTCAAGCTGAACTTGTGTATCCATGAAAAGTTGCATCCTTTGAAACTCCAAATCCTTTGCAAA
>JAUPMG010044234.1:0-14139 GCA_031762675.1 Pachysandra terminalis | reverse complement strand
GGGGGGGGGGGGGGGGTGGGGGTGGTGGTGGTGAGGGGGTGGGGTTGTGGTGGTTGTGGTGGTGGTGGGGTAGTTTTGATTGTAAGAGTAGGGATTTAAAAATACAGGGTTAAAATAGTAAATTTATATATCTTTTGTTAATATTTAAATAGAAAATCAACATAAGGAGTGTCTTTGCATTACAGTGCAAACCTCAGAGGGTGTAAGTGGCGTTTTTAAAGGTGAGGGGGTGTAAGTGCTTCTGACAGAAAGGTGAGGGGGTGTAAGTGGAGTTTAGGAATGTGCTTAAAGATAGTAGAACTATTTATTGGGTTGTAGCTTATAGATGATAAACTCTATAGTAGAACTATTTATTGGGCTGCGACCGTTACGATTATTTTACCTCATCTTTCAGGAAAGAAGCAGAACGGTTGAGTATCTATGTTTGACGGTTGAGTATTCATGCTTGGTTTTCAGGATGAGGGCATGAGACACTTATTACATATTGTTTAGTTTCTTTTCATTGAGGATTATTGATTTATTAATTGAGACTTTTTGTAATTATTTTATGGTTTACCTTGAGGATTGTAAAAGTGTTTGGAAGATAATTCTGCTCCTAAACTATTTATTGGATTTATTGAATACATTCCGCTGCTATTAGAATGAGTTATACAGAAATAATTGTACAGTTAGGATGGCGAGATTTCTGAGTCATGGCTTACGAATATCTTTTATTCATGTTCTCAGATCTACTAATATTGAGGCAGATGAAAAGGCTAGAACTAGAGTTACGAAAGCTACTTTTGTATCGGGGCCTCCTAGTGGGAATTTTTGAGATGTTTTGACAGTGTAGGCTATAGAGTTTTATTTTACACTGCTTTTGTTTTTATAATCAAAGTTCGTGATTCTTTTTTGAATAGTTCTTGTACATATTTCCACTTTGATGATTAATGAAATGTTGTTAATTATCAACAAAAAAAAAAAAAGAACGATCTAATTGTATTGAACAAAAAAAATGGTATAATTGCTTGGTGTAATAATTTTGATTCATGTTGAGATTGGGTTCACCTCAAGATATGTGCTGGCACATAAATAAACGTGTTGCGGATCTCAAGGAGTGAAAATACACATTGAAGAATCTAAGATGGTGAGGGGATGCAGTCAATCCAAAAGGATTAATATATACATAATTCAATAGATTGGGATGGAAGAAAAGGATTTGTTTTTGTCGAACCCCACTTGTTGGGGTAAGGAATTTTGCTGTTATTATTGTTTTTCTTAAGTCAGTTATGGGATTCCTCCCGATCCTAGGTTTTCCATGCTTTGTAGTACCTATCTTCCTTATTATTTATTCAAATCACTATCTTCCATCAAAAATAAATAAAGAAATATATAAAACAGTACAAAGCTAATTCATCCCCTCACAACTCCTCTGAAAAATGTGCAAACAGCATTGTCCTCTTAGTAAGCCGGTCCACCGTGCTATTAATCAATTTAGGAACTATCCTGAACAAGATGTTCATTGAGAGGGTCCTAAATCTAGCTAATCTAAGTTTATGTTCCAGTCTCCAAGAACATCTGAACATGACTAAAACTTCACTAACAAGGGATAACTGTAGTCGAATCCCATTCCACCACCAAAGATAACAATCCAAGAGTCCTAGCCTCGGCCATGCCCAACAAAAGACTAAAAGAGTACTTTACTTGGCCCGAACAGCATTTCCCTCCCCACTGAGCCCTAAAATGCATGGATGTATGGCCATCGTGATCCTTTAACACGCCATCAATACCAGACAGTCCAGGATTACCTCAAAAACAATCATCAAAATCCAATTTAAAACACTTCACAACCTGGAGGGGTCCGTACCACCTGTGTTCTCTCCAAAAATCGCAAAGAAAACAAAAAGAACAATAAAAAGAAAGAAAAAATTTCTGTAGTAAATTGAATACACAATTTTTTTGGAAATAACACATGATAGATTAGTAAAATTCCGAAAACCCACTATGTTAGTATGTGCTATTTCCGACGACATTGTCAAGTATTTAACAAATTCACCAATTGCGGCCAAAATCCACTAAATTACTAGATACACATTGATAACTACACCGAAGATAACTAACAGATATCTGTAATTATTAGATTCGGTGGCCACCAGGCATGAAAGTATCACATAAACTGGACTTACATAGTTCTGAAATCAAATAATTTAGATCCCAACTATTTAATCCTGTTAATAACTCATTACACTCAACCAAGATATTTTAGTCCTCTTATGTAAAGTAATTAACAAACAAAAAAACAAACAAGGAGCACCAAAAATTACAATTCACAATTTCCATTTTTACACATTTTTTTCTGCTATTTGAAAACCCTAGAATATTCAAAAGGCATGTATCTTTCCATAATTCTCTAGTTTTCAATAAATTTAGAGCTTCTTCATTTGATGCTTGTAAGAAACATCTTGTTGACTAGCAAAAGGTGGTTAGCTCATATAATCAATGAAATAAAGAGGATAGGTGATGTGGACCAGTTTAGCAGGCCAAGTCCAATCCAATTACTTGCATGTTTAGGCCCATACTTGTTAATTGGGTCATATCCATGGATTCTCTAGCAAACCCAATTAATTGGGTCCATTTTAGGTTAGGATTTTATTATTATTTGTTAGAATTTGACTAGGAAAGCCATTAGAATTAGAACTATCAAGAAAATTCGTGTGAAAAATTTAGTAGGATAATATTTCTTGTTACAGAAGCTATTTTGGATATATTTTAGTGTTTTTGGTCTCTTTAAGTATACGTATTAGATTATCACTCTTTTTATGTAATTAAAGCTTAGGAGTAAGTCTATATAAAATCTTTATTATTGGTGTAAAGGAAGATGAAGAAAATTGAATAGAATTTTGCACATTATGTGTTTTTGAGATGTGATTCCTCTTATTTATCTAGTATTGGTGAAATTCCATTACCGACCCTTGCTTCTGATTGGTGAGATTCCGATTTGTTCAAGTTCCTGACAGTGAGATTCTGTCAAATTATTCTCATTTTTCTATTATTTTTCTTCTTTTATTTATTATTTTCCTGGCATTGAGTTTCTATCAGATTATCATTCTCTCCCATTAATTATTTTCTATTTATTTTATTTGAAGATCTTCCTGCTATCCTGCATCAATTTTGGTATCAGAGCAAGTTCGCATCCTTAGATTGCGGTGTTCATGTGTTCTTGATTAAAAGATCAAAGCAGTAGTGAAGAAAATCTGCTTTTTGAAGAAGCTGTTCAAAGCTAATTAATCTAGATACAAGAACAATTTTGATATCAGAGCATGGTTTCCTATCATCATGTCAAGAATCACCTCCATTGGAGATGGATATTAATAATAGTCAGCTTCTACAGCAGATCCATGCTCAATTGGCCACCTTGTCTACCCAACTTGCTGCCCTGGCTTAGAGAGTGGCCAATTTAGAAGCAAAACAAATAACAGTGACGAAAACGCAAGAAGTTAAGATTGAAGATTTAAAACCAATCAACGTTTCTAATGAGCGAAAAATTCCTGTTGAAGTTCAAGCTTTGAAGATTAATTCAATTGAGCATCACAATGAACCCTGTTTATAGGGTTGTCACTCAAAATGCAATCCTTAGGTGGGATAATCTTCATGATTAATTACCCAACGTCCATAGAAGATGTCTTGAACACACGGTTGTTTCTTTCGCACCAAATATGGTATATCGAAGCACAGCGACTAAGTTTCAACAGTCTGTTCTTAAACCTACAGCCACTATTAAATTGAGCTACCCAGGAAGTCTCATCATGCCAAGCAAATATCTGTCTATTGATGTCCGAAAGGTGTAGAATATGTGTCCAAATAGTAGCAGATATGGGGCAAGAGAAGAATAGATGCTCCAGTTTCAGGTGCAGCCTTACAGTGGGGGCAGCAAGAAGAAGAGGTATGCCAATCTTAACCAGCTTGTCCTGACTAAGGAGCCTGCCTTTGAGAGCCGACCAAGAGATGAAAGAGTGCTTAGGAACAAGCCCCTTGAACCATATTAGGTTATCCCACACAACCAGATTCCTATGGCTTCTATAAGCATCCCATGCACTCTTAAGAGAGAATTTTCCAGTCTTAGGTCTCCACCATACTGAGTCAATTTGACCATGAAGTGGGATCTGAGATAGCTCCCCCCAGAGAGGGTTGAGATGAGGATCAGCACCCAAACTCCATTGCTGATTACAAATCAGTTTTGAAACCCTGTCATTAATATTAAAGCCAGCATTATGGATTTGTCTAGGAGTAATGTGGTTGATCAAAGGGCTCCTATGGTGCCATAGATCCCACCAGATCCATGTATTAGCCCCATCAACAATCTTATAACTCACCAGGTCCCTTAACCGAGATCTAGCTTGGAGAATCTTCCTCCACGACCAAGAATAAGAGCAAGGGATTTTTAAAGATCAGAAATTTCCGTCTTTGATTAAGTATGAGCGAACCCATCTGACCCACAAAGAGTTTCTGTGAGTTAAGATATGCCAAGCCAGTTTGAAGATGGCCACTTGATTCCATTGAACGATATTGAAAACTCCCAATCCCTCAGATTTGGGGAGGCACACATCAGACCAAGCCACCTTGCACATCTTCTTTTGGGTGTCATTACCATCCCATAGGAATCTGCAACAAATCTGATTCAGCTTATTGAGAATTCTCTTAGGGAGGATGAAGTTAGAGCTCCAATGGACCTGAATAGAGAAGAGGACCGATTTAATCAAAGCAAGTCTGCCACCGCACTTATTAATTGGGTCATACCCATCAATTCTAGCAAACTCAATTATTTGGGTCCTTTTTAGGTTAGATTTTTATTATTATTTGTTAGAATTTGACTAGAAAAGCAGTTAGAATTAGGATTCTCTAGAAAATTCGTGTGAAATTTCTAATAGGATAATACTTCTTATTTTAGAAGCTATTTTGGATGTATTTTAGTGTTTTTAGGTCTCTTTAAGTATATGTATTAGATTATAACTCCTTTTATGTGATTAAGACTTGGGAATAGATCTATATAAAGGCTTTATCATTGGTGTAAAGAGAGATGACGAAAATTGAATTTGCACAATATGTATTTTTGAGGAGTGATTCCTCTTATTTATCTAGTATTGGTGAGATATCCCTTAGAGACACGAAACGGGAGAGCACTGTTCACGATTATTGTTCATGATTACTGTTCACGATCACTGTTCATGATCACTGTTCACAATTACTAGGGTTTTGTGAACAGTAAACAGTAAAAGTGAGAATTTTTGAGTGTGCTAAATTGCAACCATGAATTGGTGAAAAAGGGCTTTGGGGAGTCATGATCCATCCTACCCATCCTTCATCCCTTCCGCCACCATCACCACTTCCCCAACAACCCCCACCGCCACCGATTCCTCTGTCATTCACGCATCCATCATCATCTATTCCCCTACCTCCACCACCACCCCTTCCTCTTTCTTTCAGCACCTTTCATCGACCCTCATTCAATCTACATCTTCAACGTTACATCCCAACCCTTTTTCTGTTATTCCTTCATCTTCTTATCATTCTAGACCTTCAAATTTGCCTTCTTTTACCGACCTGGTTGGGGTGGATCGCCCGGATGGATTGTCAAAGTCAATTAGTGTTGCACAGAATTTCCGAAGACAGTCGGAATCACTTCAGATTGAGGTCAAGATGTTCTCGGTAGAGTTTTTGAAGGATTATCATAAACTACGTCTTTCTGAACATAGTAAAGGAAAGATTAGTTCGATGGTCATCGCAGAGAATGAAGTGTTTCGGATTTTTTCTTGCTGTTCGGAAGCCATTGAGATGAAATTTGATGTATTTGGTTCGAAAGTTTGAAAGAAAATGTTTAATTCTAGAATTTTCATTATGAGTATAATAATAATTCAGCAGGAAGATTTTTAAGGGCTGAAATGGTGACCGGAAACAGGTCGTGTAAGGTTTCATTCCTATGGGAAGATCCATCATTGGTTGGAGTAAGTTTGGAGAGTTAATCTCAAAGAAGGAAGGCTGTGTTCATTGTTCTGAGATGGTCAGGCCTGTGAAGATTGGTGAGGGCTTGCAGGATGCTATTGATGGAGATAAGCTACACGCTGGTGCGTGTCCGGAGGCTAACATAGAGTTAAAGGATGGTATTGATGGAGATAAATGGAAGAGGGCTGTCGTTCTTTCCCCCAATCGTGGAGATTCTAGGTCTTCCATTGCTTTAGATCTCAGGTATTTCTTGAGTTTACAACTATCGCCGGAGAGTGTTGATGAACAGGCCATTTGTTCCGTCCCTAGTATTAATGTAGCTGATCATCTGATATCACTGAGATCTTTTCCTCTTAAATCTAAACAAGATGCTATTGTTTCTAGATAGGAGGATATTAAACTTTTGAGACCCATGGATGAATGCAAAGATGGTTGTTGGATTTTCGTTTTTGGGCTGCCTCCGAATCTTTGGGTTGATGATGTTTTCCAGATTATTGGTGAAGCGTGTGGGGGCTTTATTCGGGTTGATGAAATTACTGCTCAAAAGAGTTGGATGAGGTATGAGAAAATTTTAGTTAAGTGTTCCAACATTCTTCGTATTCCTAGTTCTATTTCCATGGTCTCCAAGGATTCACATTTCAATATTCAGATTGCGATATCATATTTGGAGAAGGTGTTAGGGCTAAAGGCGATGGATAAATTTAAAGCGCTTCGGAACGGAGGTTGAAGATGATGAGGTGGCCAAAAAAAGGAAATGTGGCAGTAAAGGATTGGTTCATAAGAGGGTAACTAAATCGCTTGTGGAGTAGGGGAATTATTTTTTGGGAGTTACAAGATCTGATTGGAAACTTTCCACAGATAAGTTTCATTTCTATTTTAATTTAAATTCAAATCACTGTGCTGAACATGGGGCGAAATCTAAGTGTGAGGTGTTTTATTGGGATCGTCATAAGGAAAGATTTGATTCTAATGGAAGGAATGTTGGAGGAAGGGAGCGATTAAGATCTATGAATCGTTGTGATCATATCAGATCAGGGATTAAGGAAGTTAAATTACGGTTAGGGGTAGAAAAGATATTTCGTTGAGTACAGGTATGGAGTCAGGGAAAAAAATTCTGGGTCAATTGGTTTTGGGGTTGGGCCTAAGCCCATTGTAGATAGATTGGTTCGTGAATCAGGTTGTGTGGCCGGTCACATGAATGAGTCCGTTGAAGAATCTGGGAAGTCTCAGCAACATTTGGGCCATAGGCCCATAGTGGTTGGTGGATCCATGTCTGGTAGTAAACCAGAACAGGATGTGGGTCGAGTTAGGCCAAAGGAAGAGACTTTGAAGGCTTTGGTGGAGTACTCGTTGAAGGATTTAGAGACTGTTTTTGCTTTAATCCACGAGAGGTTGGATGCGTTGAATAACAGATTCAAGACTTCTTCGACTGGCGACAGAGATAACAAGACTGCTCAGAAGGTTGGTGCTGGTGAAATATGCTTATCGGAACATTCAATGGAGGCAATGGAGCTGCCGCTTTCTTCTTCTATTATTTTTTAAGAATTATTTCAGCCGGAAATGCTAGGCTTGGGTCAAAATGATCGTGAGGTGTCTCAGGTGGACTCTTCTTTCTTGGATGATGCAAATGATGGTGTGTACAAACTGTTTAAATCAATCAATATTTTCTGATCTGATTCAGGCAGGATACAATAAAGAGGTGGCGGAACAGGCGGTAGGTGGATTGGGCATTGGGGGTGAGGCATTGAAGATTGATTTGCCTAAATCGAGGGTCGTTGATAGTAAAATCAGTCCTTCGGTTGGTTCTGAGATATGTAGTAAAGATGGTTCTCAGTCCTTGAGGTTTATGCTGGTTTCAGATATGGTCAGTGGTCATATTGTGGCTCCTGAAATTGTTTTAAGAACTCACAGGTTAATGGTACAGCAATCCAAGTTTGGGTCAGCAATTTGTTGAATCCTTTCTTACAGTAATCGGACAAATGGCTGACTTTTCATCTTCCTTTCACCAATGTGGCTATTACAGGATAGCCGAAGAGAGGTATGTCTATAAATTCTTGCTTTGGTAACATTTCCATTCATTCTTCTCTTTCCTTAACGAGCTTTGTTTCAGGTTTCAAAGGGACTAATGCTATTGCCAAAATTCCAATCCATAGTACTATGGAGATGGATGTACCGAATAAGAATGTGGTTCAGATTGAGACACTCGGTGATTTACGGGTTTCGGAAGGACAAGTGGAGTTGGGGTAGAGTGGAGAGATGGTGGAAGGATGGCAAGTGTTGGTTCTAAGCGGGAGGAGATTGCTGATTATGCCGAACGTTTTCTTGATGATTAGGTGGGTATTGAAGACAGCCAATTTGTTTACGTTGGAAACTTCTGATAAGAATGGGGTTAGAGTTCGTATGTCTGAAGCGGTGAGTATGCTCAGGAATGGTCGTGAGGGTGTGTCCAAAGGTGCCTCACCTATGGTGAGGCAGCTCCGGAATTTAGAATGGAACCTTAAATATCAAAGGAGGTCTACTAAGCCTAGTGTCGGAGGGAGTTTGTCTCAGGTGGATCAATGAGAATTATCAATTGGAATATTAGAGGTTTGAGGGGGGTTAATAAGAAGAGAGCAGTTAAAGAAATGTGTAGAAAGTTTAAGCCGTGGATTATGGTTATTCAAGAGACTAAAAAACAGTCAATAGGTAGGAGGTTGATGCGTAGTCTATGGGATACCCAGAATAGGAAGTGGGTTTGTTTACTGGCCATGGGTTCTTCAGGAGGGATATTTATTATGTGGGATATTGATAAAGTAGAGGATGGTGAGGCGATCATTGGTTCTTTTTGTCTGTCGGTGATGTTCAAAATTTTGATAATGGGTTTCAGTGAAAACTGTCGGGTGTTTATGGTCCTAACAGAGATAAGGAGGCCTTTTGGGTGAAGGTTCGTGATATGGCCAATGATAATGTGCATCCTTGGTGTTTATTTGGGGATTTTAATATGGTGAGATCTGAGGAGGAGCGAAATAGAGAGACAATGGTAACTAGGAGTATGAGGAGATTGGATAGTTGTTTAGGCTCGGTTAATTAGGATGCTCATTTTCCTCATTTGACTCAAAAAATTCTGCCTAAAACGATTTTTGATCATTGGCCTCTGTTGCTTTCGGTTGAGTTGGTTCATCAAGGCCCTTATCCTTTCCATTTTGAGAACATGTGGCTTGCCCATAGTAAGATCATTGATGAGGTGAAAGGTTGGTGGGAGGAGAGGGATAGGGATGAGTCTAGATTTGTTGGGTTTTCTTTTATGAGAACTTTTAAGTTTTTGAGAAGTAAGATTAAAGGATGGAATAGTGAGTGTTTTGGGGATATATCTGTGTGAAAGGAAAATATGTCTGATGAAATTGAAGAATTTTTTTTATCGATAACAGAATTATGATATTAATCGGAAAATATAGAGTACAGGATTCCAAAGGGAATCAAACAAAACAGAAAATACAATACTAGCAAAACAAAATACAAACGCCACCAAGAGAGTGGCCCAAAACAACCCACCCATACTAACCAACATCCCCTAACAATTCTAGATTGGGGACCCCAAAAAACATAGCCTCTCTACCGACACCCCTCCTAGCCAAAGAATCAGCCACACCACTCGCCACCCTAGGAACACGAGTAAAAGAGGCATTAACCCCACGCACCAGAAACCTAGCTAACCGCACAAGATGGTTGTACCTCCAAGGAAGACAGACCTGCTCCCTCATCCACATAAAAACAGAGAAAGAATCACCCTCAATATCCCAGTCAACAAATCTATGGTTATGAGCCTCGCAAATCCATGTGATCAAAGCCATAATCTTAGCCCGAGTGGAGTCCCCGACCCCGATCGGACCAGAGAAAGTATGACAAATGACGCCCCCATGGTCACTAAAAACACTACCAATCCTTGAAGGCCCTGGGTTGCCCAAACAAGACCCATCCACATTTGATTCTAGACGGACAAAAACAGGAGGACACCACACACAAGTAGAAGGCACAAACCGAGGGAAAGACTCCACCACCGCGCCCCAACACCTCGAGATATCTAAATGAAAACACCATCAAAATCCGGGAGCACAACCATCCATGAAGCAACCAGAAATGCAATGTACACCAACTATCAGACAGACACCGATCTATCCTAAAAAATTCTCCTATTCCTTTCACCCATATTGCCCACAATATAGCATGAATGAAATTGAAGAATTGTACCTGTGGGAACAACAAAGGGGGCTTTCTGAAGGGGAGAGGGCGAGGAGGACTTGTCAGAAGATTGAGTTGGATAATATATTCAGACCTGAGGAGATCAGTTGGAGACAAAAATCGAAGGCTACTTGGATCAAAAAAGGGGATGGGAATAGTAGCTTCTTTTATAAAGTGGCAAATGGCAGATCTAAAATGAATGTTATTACTAATGTTTTGATGGATGGGGAGAGAATTGAGGATGTCGGTGGTATCACGGAAGTTATGGAGGAATTTTATGGTAAGTTGTATATTTCAGAGCAAGATTTGGTTTTTAGTCTTAGGACTGTTCCTGGGTTTGCTTTATCCTCTGTTCAGGCAGTGTGGTTCGAGAGACCTTTTGATATTGATGAGGTTAAAAAGGATGTCCATCATCCTTGTAGAGATGATGGTCACTCTTCAAATCCCATACCGGATTCGCTAGGTGTGGAATTCAAGGCACGACTAATGGTATCAAAGCAATGGTTTAAACCTTTCAGAAAATTTTAAGATTTAGAAATTAATCATAGGGATTAAAACTCTTGGAAAATTAAGCCTAGGGATATATGATTAGGATGGAAATTATTAAGGGGATAGAGATGTAGGACGTGTGAGAGGTGAGATACGATGCTTGATGATAGATATGTAGGACCTTACGATGTATGTCTTAGGAAGTATTGTTTACTCTTAGATAAGTAAATTCTGATGTTTGCCTTAACGTGAATAGGAAAGTATATGTGAAGAAAGAGAATCGTAAGCTGTCTAGACTACTCAAAGGTTGTAACCTAGGTTGATAATCAGCTTTATTTCGAGACTATAGATCTTAGGAAGGGCAAGTTATTCTTCTTCGAGTGCTCAAATGTATGATTTCAATGAAATGGAAGATAGAGATAATTTACTTAGGCATAGAAGAATGATGGAGGAAAGTCTTTGAAGTATAGATGATGGATCCTCGAAGGAGTTAAGAGTAGATCTTCCCCTAGTTGGAAGTAAGATGATTTTTGATGAATAATGAAGATGGTATAAATAGATTAAGGAATATACAAGGCTATAAGGCCACAAAGCAGTGGACAAACCACCGCAAAACAAAAACAAAAACAACGAAAACAAAAACAAAAACCAAAATACAAATAAACTATAACGCCTCATCCACTAAATCAATCGACACAGCCTCACTATAGAATGATTCGGAAACAACTCCTCTAGCCAATCGATCCGCCAGCCCATTGGCACTTCTGAGAACATATGAGAAATATAAATGTAAACCCTTCCTAAAAGAGAGTGCCAGCAGAAAAGAGTGATACAGTCTCCATGAATTACAACTTTTCTCCCTCATTCAATGAATAACAACCACTGAATCCCCCTTCACCACAAGATTACGGAACCCCCGACTCCAAGCTTCCCTCAATCCCATAACCAATGCAAGTAACTCAGCTCCCATTGCATTACCTTCCCCAATCGGCCCAACAAACCCATGTAGAACACATCGTGTATGGTCCCTAAAAACTCCACCAACCCCAGAAGGGCCCGGATTCCCAACAAAAAGATCCATCAAAATTCAGCTTAATCAAGCCCGCCGCAGGAGGGACTCCACCTCGCCCGGACCTGAGGATGTGAAGTATGCAACATCACCACCGAACTCCAATCTCTGATCACTAATGCAATTGAAAGCCCTCTAGACTCCTCTCTGGAAATCACCCATGAAATTGCAGAAATAGAGGCACTATCAATAATATACCAAGTACCATGGCACCTATCCTCAAATATTCTACTGTTTCTTTCCCTCCAGATGGCCCAAAACATAAAATATGCTACAGGTATGACTCATCCTTCCCCTCTCCTCTCATCAACAAGGGGTCACGAGTACAACTCATCCTTCATCATTCCCTCTCTAGCCAATCTATCCGCCTCATTACTAGCCTCCCTGGATATATGAGCGTAGTTACGTACCAGGATACCAATTATCATTATGGGGGGGTGAAATGTTCATTTTGCATTTCATCATTCTGACGATTCTGCTTAAGCTAGTAACAGGTTCTGGCTGTATGATTTTTCTTGCCACAGAATTGACATTCCACAGGCCCATTAAAAACACCAAGTTATTGAGAAGTAATGATATATGACGTATCTTGACGTCCACCATGACCACTTCTGCCTCGTCCACATGCGTCAGCCATTTGGTTAAAACTGGCTGAGCGATTAAAACCAATGAAATACTGACTATTAAAATTATTTTACCTCGACCACCTATTTTTATTTGAAAGTCCTCATTCACCTCCTTGGGACATGAAAAGACAGTCCCATCGGTTTGATCATTAAGCTTACCATGTAATTGTTCAAGCATATTTTCTTGAGTATATCACATATCAGCACATTTTCTTGACTATAACCCGCACGGGATAGCTCAGCAGGAGCCTTGCGCCTCAGCTAGCGTAAGGTCTCTGGTTTAAGTCCCCGTGCTTAAATGATACATGAGGCTTGCAGGTGGTTGCAGGTATAAGTACGGTCGGAGTCCCACATTAACCCAAAAAAAAGTCATAGAAAGTGACTGGATCTAATCTGATTGTGGTCGTAATTATGAAAGATTCGTACTCAATACCCAGTCCGTGTAAAATCAGATCTTCATCTAAAACAAGGTGCTATATTGCTACAAGAGCATCCACTATTTTTTTTACAAGATCCAGAAATTCAGCAACCATGGAGCCTCTTTTCTTAATGGTTTAAAGCTGATGCTTCAGTTGAAGTTTTCTAGCTTAGTATGGTGACATAAACATTTGATTGAAGTGCTGTCCAGACTTCTTCAGATGTAGAGAAAGGACCACCACTTGGGGGAGATCAGATTCGGATAAGGTGGCAATGATCCACCATGACAGCACCATCTGGTCCATCCTAATCCAAATGACAAAGGCTGGGTTGAGATTAATTTTCTCTTTTGGAGACTCCCTCTGTGTCATTTTGATGGTAGGTGGGGGAGCTAGATGAGTTCCATCAACAAACTTCACCAATCTTGAGCCTTTAAAATAGGTAGAATGTGTGAATGCCAAAACCAAAATCTTGTCTCTGTTCAGCTTTACAGAGACCCAGTGTCCAGGAGAATGAAAGTTGAGGTTGTTATTGGATTCATTTGCAGGTATAATCGACATGATTCAGTTCTGTATGTGCATTTTTTTTTCTTTTCGTCTTTTGTAGGAGAAAATAGGATGAAGATCACTCTTAAGAAAAAATGAAGAGTGAAGGAAGAGGAGATCACTCATTGTAACAAACAATAAGAGGATCAAAGACTCAGTGCTATTTGACACTAATACTATGAACAAAACTGCAACTGAGAGAAGAAAATGAGGACCTCCGATACCCAAACTAGGGTACATGATATGTGTTATATAAAAATATGATAAGATACGATAGATATGATATGATACAGAAGCATACATGATTTCTTTCCTATTTATGCGTGAATGATTTATTGTCTATTTAGAACAGGAAACTGAATATCCTTTACTGTTCTCCATTAATTTCCAACAGTAATATTCCAGCCATTACAAAATCTACGATATGCTAATAGATTATTAGTTCCACATACTTGTCTATGCCTAAACTCATTTTCAGGTCAAACATCACCAAAACAAAAGCATTCTATTATCCAGACTATAATAAATATTCTATTCTGACATATCTGGGATAAACATTGCAAATCAGCGTTCACCCTGTTAACAAGTTCCAGAGGCAAACACCAATATTCACTAAAGAAAGGAGTTGGTACCAATTGGCAACAACATTCCAGATACAGGAAAATATAATCAGTACGAACATGTTAACTTTCTTTTTCGTATTCAAAGAAAAAGGCTGAGGTGTTTCTGAGACTTGCTTTGCACATTCGAAGAGAAGAGAGAGGAGGGTTGTAAGACTTGCTTCTCCTTCTTGCTA
>JAUPMG010044223.1:0-14139 GCA_031762675.1 Pachysandra terminalis | reverse complement strand
GCACAACTATATACAAATAACATAAATACATAATAATTCGAGGATTAAATTATTTTAAAAAGGTTCAGGTCATTACATACACATGGATAATCTATTGAAAAGTATCATAGGCTTCCTAACCAGTATACAAACTAATCTAATCAATCCTACATAATTAACTCTATCCGTCGTTGCCCGGTTAACCGGACAAGCTAATCATTACTATATCAGTAGGCTTTTCAGTGATAACACCCTTCGAAAGCTATCTGTGCGCCCATACACACGAATAATCCGTTGGATGCCAACACGGGTATCCTTTCCATAATTGTAAATAAAATCAAAACAATAATAATATTCCGCTTTCCAATCATCAAACACATGGAGTTCACAACCCCAGGTCATGGTCAAGTTAATAGGCTAGTCGGTATGTAGGTCGTATCATGGAACTCAAAGTTGATTCCCCGCAGCTAGGCCCAATGCCTTCTGACCATACTTTGATTCAAAAAGTTCATACCACAATCACATGGCGTAAACCACAACCCAAACCAACCAAAATTCCAAAGTGAACCCCCATCGACAGCACGCTTGGTGTGCCAATGCCTGCCGGAGGGCTCATTCTAATGCAAAAAGGGTCTCAGTTGGCAGCATCACTGGTGTGTCGGTGCCTACCGACGAACCTGTTCATTGTTTATTCCTTACCTCGTCGACAACACCACCGGTGTACCGGTGCCTGCCGACAGGTCACGAATCTGGGAATTTTTCTTCTATCCCGGAAACCACATATTGAAATCGAAAAGCAAAACTAGCTCGAATTTAAAGGTTAGGGGCATCAAATCAAGATTATATTAAACCAAAACATACAGTAAATCATTTTAACTGAAATCAAACGGATCATCATACATACAAACCAAATTTTCGCAAACCGAAAATCAACCAAGAAATCACATGAGAGTTATACAAATAATGGACTTACAGTTACGTTTTAGACCTACAATTGTAAGTGCTTCCTCTTCATTACTCTCCTTCCTTTCTTCCTCCTTTACTCTTCTTTTCTTCCTCTTCCTCTTCCTTGCACTAAACGGCTAGGGTTTGGTTCTCCCTGTCCAATCTCTTCTCTATCTTTCTATTTTCTTCTTCTTCTCTCCTAATCAAAATCCTATTATGGAAGGTGGTAGCTAGTGGGAGTGGAAACTTCCGTTCCATTCTCATCCTTGCCAACCCACGTACATGTAATAACCCAAACAAAAATAATAAAGTAAATATGTAAATAATATAAGATTAGGGCTTAATTTAAAATTTTAGTAAATAGCTGTCATGTTTGTCTTTGACTGATTGTGATTGGTGGGTTGTATTATAGGAAACTAGGTGCATCATACACAATCATAACTTCTTAAGTTATGACATGTGGCTAGGATCTTTTAGGAACTTTCAATAAAACAAATGACTACGATTAAAACAAGGAATTAGAAACAATTCTCACTAGGAAATAATTCAAACTAGAATAGTAACTATTTAACTACTGCTAGAATTAAGAATTAGAAACAACACCTCATTAGAAAGAAATCAAATGAGAAAGAAGCCAACTAAGTCTAGAATATTGATCCAAGGGTTGAGATTCAAATAAGCTAGAGAATTAGAGTTTCAAAATTCTAGATTAGTAAGTTCTTGAGAGCCTAAATAAACATAAAGGCCTTGGAAGATGGATCCATTGCTTGGAGAATAAGAAGAAGAAGAGGAGGAAGGTGTGATTCTCAAACACCAAACCAGCAAGCAAGGTAAGTATTCAAGTATAACCTTATTTTTTGTTTAACTAGAAGTACATGTTATATTCTTTGAGTATGAAGGAATATAGAAGTATCAATTAGTTTATATTAATGGTTTTTAACTAAATTTATGGGTTTGAATACCATTATATGATGAAGATGATTCAAGTGAAGTTTTAAGTAGTCTAATGAGTGGGTTTTGTGCAGAATTACGAATGATGTTATGTTGTTTAATCAAGTTTTGTGTTAGAAGGTTGAAAAAAGACGAAAATAGGAAGTTTTGAGACAATCGCGAGGTTCGGAAGACTGTTCGGTGTGCCGGGACTCACGTAGGAGGTTCGGCAGACTCTCGGCATGCCAAAAGGCATACCGAGCCAAATATTTTAGAAAACCAGTCCCCGAAAGAGATGTCGAAGTCTCTTCGGCATACTGAAGAGGGTGCCGAGGGTCACATACCAGATTTTAGGTCCCTAGACAAGCTACCGAATGAGACCCTTGGTATGCCAAAAAGCATACCGAGCCAACCCTATAGAACATGGAAATTTAAGTTGAGTTGCCGAGGGAATTCAGTATGCTGAAAAGCCTACCGAACCACCCTAAGGAAGAGCTTCGTAGATCCAAGGGGAGACCCTCGGCATGCCAAAAAATACCAAAGTGGTCCGAATGACCTGAAATTATGCATGCATATCTAAATTGACTAATTGGGATTATCTATGATGTTTGAATTTGATGATCTATTTGTATTTATGACATATTTAGGTAAAATTTTGATGTTTGTTGAACAGGTGATATTTTGATTTGATTGCCTAATGTTTTTTATTCATTATGATCATGTTAAATAGTTCAAAATACACTTGCTTATACACATACATTGATTGATTAGTTAATGTGCACGATTCTCTACACTCGCACCGCATTTGCCTAATTTAGCATCATGATCATGATTGGGTCTGAGTGCCTTGAATTGACCTTTGGTTCCATAATTTTGTAACTTATGACTATAATGAGGGTATTATGATCTGAAAATCGTGATAGATAAGGAGTTGATATTTTTATGTGTTGAGGGACTAGATATCCCAATAGGCCAATCTTCTGTTTCACCCAAGGTGAGGGATAGGCCTTGTATAAGGGTCCCACAAGACTTGTGGTAAGATGATATATGAGAGACAGTTCACATTGATGAGGCCCAATATCTGAATCATAAGAATAAAATTCTGTTAGTAGATCGGCTAATGTATGGTTCATAAGGGAAGGTTCACATTGTGAGGTCCTGGGATGAGTCCCTATGATTGAAAATAAGTGAGAGGATTGTGCCCTCTAGGTCGAAGACCCTAGAAACTCTATTGCGCACATAGCATAATCCTATATCACAGCCTTGTATAAGGGGATGGCATTCAAAGTGGTGGGACATCTTGGGTATATGAATTGAGATCGAATGTGAACCTACACCAATCGAATGCCAAACATCATACATATTTACATATTATATTTTTGTGCATAAGTCAAATGTGGTGGTTATACTTATTGTTACATGAAAATGCATTCATTCATTAATAATCGAATCAACATATTGCATTGCACATCCCATTCACATCATTATTTGCATATACTAACTATTCTGCATGTTTTTATCTATGGATTACCATTGAAAAGTGGTATTGTTCCTACTTCAATCTTAAATTCTGTTGGACATGTTTATTTACAAAAGCTAGTGTAGCTTACGCTTTCAAGCACAACATATTTCAGGACTTATAGATGATGGACATTAGGACCATGAGGATCAAGATGGAGGACAAGAACATGATGAAGACCTTAGTTATAATTAGAACTTGTTTGATGGTTTTAGTAGAACTTGTAGTAGGGCTTATTTGATGCAAGTTAGTATTATTTGGTTTGATTTTCAGTAGTTATTAGGGATTGATTTGAAGTATGAGATTAGTTATATTTTATTTCCTATATTTTCTGTTTGAACATTGTTTTGGGTTGAATATTATTCTTAATAACACTATTTATCAGTACTTTATCTTATACATTATCTTACTTAATTCAATGATTTAGTCATATATTGCTTATCCACTCCCGTAGGGATATGGGGTGAGAGTTATAACTTAAATTTGGGGACTCCATTGAGATTTTCAGGTTTGGGATGTGACAGTATAACCCCACGATCTCATGTGTTTTAGATTTTGAAAAAAGTTCTATAATTATCGATTCTTCCCGCATAATGCATTCTTATTGCACTTAGACCCCAAATCATATATTTTCATTTCAAACTGACTTAGTGTTCTAATTAGCTTATTAGCTCTCATAATTACTTTCTGAATAATAATACCCAATAAATCCTATAAAATTCTTTTTGTTATTTTCAATAATTAGAAATCAGAATCACTAGGTTCGGGTCATTACAACCTACCTCCCTTAAAAAAACTTCGTCCCGAAATTAGTATGGTGATAGTCCTCAACTCGGAATAATCACACAAGCTATTACTTCCGTTCGGATACCTTCACCTACTGTTACATAATTCCAAACTGACTTGGAACACCCCCAGTCAATCCTAGGATAGTCTTAACTACCTCATGTCATCCCATTGTGGTACTCAACACTGTTGGAGTCCAAAACACAAATTCACATATCAGCAACACATATGATGCATTCATTGTTACCATTTGGTTGGAATACTCAATCAAACCATTCACATAAGCATAAAACATTCATTCATTTCACCACAGAATTAAAACACATTAACATTAATCACAAAAGTTTCAAACCAAAATGAGTAGTCATCACTACCGCTACACACCAAAGGTCAAACATAAATAACATCCTACATTAACTAAAGTAAAACATAAACATATGGGACTCTATCCCCTCTATCTCCTAGCAATCCTCTACATATCCTCCTCCTTTTCCTCTATGCCAGCTGACTATTGCTCTGACACCGGTGATGATACTGGTGGTGGTGGTGGTGGCATCGCATCGAGCCTAGTCTCAATGGAGCTATCCCTCCTCGCGTAATATGGAAATGGGAGTTTAGCTGCTTGTGCGGAGGTGAACGCTTCCTGTCGAGGCGGTAGTGGCTATGGTGGGGCATCCTGTTGCGGCACAGCTTGTTGTGCCCTCTCCCTTCTCGCTCTCTCCCTTCTTCTCCTTATATCTTCATGTTGAGGCGGCCTGATCCCCATAGTTGTGATGTTGGTATTGGAGAACGAACGCACCTTTTCCTCATCCCTTTGAGATGGCATTGTCACTCCCCACTTTCGTGCCCGTGCAGTCATCAAGCAAGCAAATGGTAACTAGTTCTTCTTCTTTGGGTTGATGATGTAGCAGATAATGTGCTGCATGATTAAACTTGGCAAGGGCTGTTGCCCAAGTGCTAGCTGGTTCATGGTCTAAACCATGTGTGAAGCCAGGTCGATAGTGTTCCCCGATCGAGGGTAAACATTGAAAATGAAGGAGTATGCGGTATTGTGGTAGCATGGCGGTTGCAGGTAGTGCATTGCTATCACACCATGGCACCACACCACCGCATAGCCTACGGGTTACCTCATCCCGTTCCTCTCTCTCCAACGCAAACAAGTAGACCATCGAGGGATTCATAGTTAAACCCATGATCTCGGTCACTAATGGCACCGTCAATGCGTGAGATTTCTCTCGGATTTTAAACTTGATGAGTATACCTCGTTCATTGCACGATTCCATGGAGACGTACATGAGTTGGGTAATGGCAGCGTATGGAGACCCGCCCTAGTACAAGATGGGAAGCCACTTCGCCCTAGCCAGGATATCAACTTCTCCAAAGAGCCTCACGTGCTTGATATTCGCCAGCCTCTCGATGATAATGGATCAATTGAAAAAGGTGTGTGATATGACCTTCTCAACCTCCATCGGTGTGTCACTGCATTTGTGCCCTAGGTTCGAATTCAGACGTTTCCTCATCTTCTTCCTCTCCATCAAAGTGTTCCTCCTCTTCGTCCCAAACCGGTTCCAGCGGTGATTGCTATGTACTCGCACCCTCTCCTCTCGCCTTCCTAGTTGATGCTCGTGTCCTCTTCAAAGGATTTGGTTTGCTAGAAGTCCTGATTCTAGGCATTTTGTAAATGTTTGAAAATGATTGAGGGAGCTAGGGTTTTGCAAGAAATGAGGAAATAGGGTTTTAAAAAAGCTCCAAGAGGTTTAAAGGATGAAAGAAATGTTTTAGGTTTGGTTTATAATGAAAAGGAATTGAAAAAGCCAAGCTAAAAGGGCAAATGAACATTTGCGGTTTCGGTACCCCTACACCACCGGTGTACCAGTGGGTTCCGACCAGTGTGCCGATGCCCAGAAAACTCCCAAAAAATTAATTTTAAAATTTTATTAAAGTGCTCCTCTCCCATAATTAAATTCCACATAATTATTACCTCCTAAATTGATCAAATCACATCCAAATATATTTAATTCAAACTCCAGATTACATCTGAACCTGACCATACATCTCACAATAAGATTTTGCAATCCCTCTATAGGACTTGTACCTGACCCATTTCTCGTATCACATATCAAACCTCGCCTTTCAAATTCTTAGACACTCATAACTTATTTGTGAATCAATTCTTACTAGGTATCCCATAACATTTTCTTTTCTTTTAATTGTTGTTTTAATAATCCAAGTCACCACTTGGTCATTCAGCAATCAAATTTGAGAATAATCCCACATAAATATTTCATATAATGTCTATTTTTTTTAATATTTATTTACAATTATGCTAACACGCCTTCCTTTTCATAAATTATAGGTTTAAATGTATTTGCAACTACATTGTTCCTTATACTTATGGAGGTACTTGGTCAGTGTTAGGGTTTTACATATTTATATAAATTTTAGCATTCAACACTTGTAAGCTTCTGGTGGGTAGATCCTATTGGACTTCCCAACACAGTATGCTCACCACACAGTACATCCCTCAAGTTCAATCCTTGGATCTTCAGAAATGGTGGCCAACCATCCTTCAGTATCTATCGAAAAGTATCCTCTAAGAAGTACAAATAGCAATCAACACTCATCCTCATCCTCACATATCTATCCCTTTAATCTCCTATTCTTCGTGACCATCTTGCCATTCTAGCAATGTGTTTGTTATCCAACAATTAACAATTCTCCTAGTTTCATATTCCTATATTTTCCTTCTTTCCTAGCTTCAAACTTCTAAGTGATCCCTAGGTTCATTAATCTCCTAATCCCAAACCGACTCGGACAGACTTAATCAACTCAGGTAAGAGCTAATCTAAAAAGTTTGCTAAAAAGCTTCAGATCTAAATGAATCATTGCTCTGATACCAATCTATCACGCCCCAAAACTGTCGCATCCCCAAATCCGAGATATGGGATCTCGAGGATTCTAAGGAATCGACCTTCGAACCCACCGCGTGGATACAGATAAACAACCACAACCCTTACTTGGTTGAATCAGAGTCTCAATAGAATAAATTACCAGCGAAAGTCTCTCAAGTTTAAAACCACTGCTCAACCACAATTACGTTGAGCATCAACCCACAAATAAAGTAATCAAATCTCAAATGATCTCTATTACAAGTCTGCCCTCTAAGGGTCAAACCAAATAGAATCAAAACTAAATAAAAACAAAGTCATGTAGTCTCATAAGCCAAAGTATCTCAAACAGAAAATCTCCTCTCAAGAAGCCAGCCAGGACTCAGACATTCTGATCACCTGTAGAGATAAGGATCAGCGGAAGCATAATATAGAGATCCTACGAGACTACAATATTTACTTTTATGCATATAAATCAATACGGTTCATTTCATGCATTTCACCCAACATATACTATCACGGTCATATGTGTATTAATCATGTCATCATACTATATTTCATATACTAGTATGAATATTACAATCATCATTTAAAATCACAGTTCACATGGAAACCATACCATATCAATTTAGAATCATTAATAGTTCATAATCCCCGTAGTTCTACTATGTTAAGATTACCCACATGATCCCATCATGTTTAATCAGATTCCACATGGTTCCACTAAGTTCCAAACAAACAGTCATACAAGTGTACACATGATCCCACCATGTTACACAACAAAGTCATAGCAGTCACATAGTCTAACTATATTCCACAACAAGCACCACATGGTCCCACCATGCTACGACCAATCAACATACAAACATGTACCACATAGTCCCACCATGCTACGGCCAATTAACCATATAAACACGTATCACATATCTAGAATATAACCATTCCTTTAGGGATTTGCACCCACGGAGGAAGTCTCTTGTATCATTCCTTTAGAGACTTACACCCACGGTAAAAACACACCTTTATGCACATAAGCAAATACATAACAAACACATAGTCTCACTATGCTCACAAGCAAAAGCATATCACCATTCTTTTAGGGACTTTCACCCACAGAGGAAACACACCTATACAATCATTTCTTTTAGCGACTTGCACCCACAGTGGAAACACACCTGTACCACAAGGTCCCACCTTGCTACGACCAATGTGACCCAATCACAATCACATTCACAATAAAGAAGTCATAATGTATATGCAACATAGTCAAGTCAAACACAATGCAATGCAATGTACAGGTGATGATAGGATATAGCAGTTGTGATAATATATGATTATGATGATAGGAATTAATATGATAGCGTGATGTATGTATTGTACTTATTCCATGACTATAATATTTTCTGATGTGATAGCATATAATTGTATGATTTCCATGATGAGTGCCATGATTGATGTGTTTGCATGGATTAACGTTGTTCCTTAAGGATGGTTGTCGGGTTGTTTCTTACTGGGCATTCCAAGCTCATGCAACCTATTATGTTGCAGGTTAAGGTAGATTGATGGATTGCGTGGACTGATGCTATTTACTACTTGTTGCTTGGATGCATATATATAGATTAGAATTCATGTAATAGGGATAGATTAGTGATAATTGATTTATGTAATTGTAGGCTCTTATGAAGCCATAGTTTGGATTTGAATATAGTTTGTTACTTTCGCATTCTGATATTTGTTTACATGAGACTAAATACTGGTGTAAGGTTGTATTGTTTTGTTGTGATCCACGTTCCTTGGATGGGATCCTGAATGTCTCACTTCATGTTCAGTGCCAACCTACATAGGGATTCGTGCAACTAGATCCGGGATGTGACAACAACTTAGTCCTAATCACTTATTAAAATTTCAATTCATTACAATAACCCATCCTCTATGGACATTTTCACAAATATGTCAAAGAAAAAAAAGAATGGATTTTATGTCACATCCCAAACCTTAGAGATCTCATTGGAGCCCCTAAGATATTTGAAATATGACTCTCACCCCATTTCCACATGGGAGTGGTAGTCAATACATAACCAAACCATAGAATATAAGTAAAAATTATGGAATAATATAACTAAAATAAAATCAATTAAAATCTATCCATTACATTCAAACTAATAAAACTAAACAGTGGAAATAAACTACTAATCTTAATCTCATGCTTAAATTAAATCCCTACCATCTACTAAACATTTAACCAAACTAATGCTAAAAGCAAACTAGTGCATAACAACCAATAAGACCTACTACAAAAACTAAGATAATCTCTAATCCATGCTCTTGTTAAAACTAGTAACTTTGTTGTAAGCTTTTCCTCCGTCTTGACCACAATAATTCATGGTTTCTCCATTTATAAATCATGAAATATGATTTCTTGAAAGCGTAAGCTACACTTAGCTTAGTAAATAAACAGCTTTAAACAATATTTTGTATTAAAGTAGGGTCAATGCCACTCTCCAATGGTATCCATAGATGAAAATAGAAGTTAGAATCATGCATATAATGATATAAAGCGTCAAATAATGCAATATAAATGATTGTTCAGTTATTAATGTATGCAATGCATGTTGTGCACCTAAACAAATTTAATCACCAAGTGTGATCTAGATACAATCATACGCAATGCATTATGCATGCTATTTGGCATTTGAGTAGTGTATGTCCCACACTAGATTTAATCCAATTACCTAAGATGTCTCACTAATGTGAATTCACCCCCCATACAAGGCCATGATAAAGGATTATTCTATGTGCGCATCATAGTTCAAAGGGACTACGATCTAGAGGGCACAATCCCCTCACCTTATTTTTGATCATGGGAACATATCCAAGGTTTCACTAACGTGAAATATTCTCAGTGAGCCATACATTATCCGAGCTACTAACAGAATATCACTTGGCATCTGTTATGTATAACACGTATAACAAGATGAAGGGTTGGTCTATTGGGGTAGCTAATCCCTCAACACATATAAATTAGTCCTTCTAGTACTTCCTCTCAATTCTCATGATTCCAAGATCATAATATCACTCATTATAGCTATAAACTCCAGAAATATGAAGATATGGTGGTCAATTCAAACATTAGACCCGTCATTATGCACAAAAGGCCATGCAGTGCAAGTGAATTGTGCACAGTACCTAAACAATCAAGTTGTGTACATATGGAAATGTATTTTAAGATATAAAACATGTCCATAATGAGTTTAGAGTCAAAACAAAATTTCACCTGTTGGTCGTATATAGAAATTCTTTCACATAAAGGCACATATGAAAAATATTCATAATTTATCAAATCTAACATAAAAAGGTCTAATTAGGTCAAATGTAGTATGTATGCAAAGTTTCACATCAATCAGAGCACTTTCATAATTTTCGGCAAGCATGTGGGCAGCCTATACCCAGCCGACAGGGTTTGACAGCCTTGGTCGGCTGATTGATTTCCCTCGGTTGCTTGGCCAAGGTCCAAAATACAACATCATAGTAGGTCGGCTGGCCTTCGGCTGATGATCCCTATTTGGTCGCTTGTCCAGGGGGAAAAAACCAATTGGTTGGCCCTTGGCTGGCCGCTGGGCAACAGATTTGCCAAAAAGTCTATTAGCTGACCCCGTCGGCTTGCCAACAGTCAGCCGACCTACCCAAAAATTTACTGACCTTGTCCGTTAGCTGGCAGTCAGCTGATAGCTCGAACAGCCCATAAAACATCAAATTTTTAGATTTTTAATTAATATTTGGCAAACGTTTATCAAAACACACATGTTAGAATATAATTCTGAATAAAACCCAATATTTACATCACGATTTACCTGCCTAATTCACCTTGGTATTTGTGTGGTATTAAAACCCATAAATTTACTATTTTTATCTTGTTTTCATGAAGAAAGAATAAAAGATATAGATTTTAAGGTCATACTATGTCATACTCAATGAATATGACATAAACACCTAGTTCATATCGAAAATAAAATTTAACCTTAATACTTACCTCGAACTTTGAGTTGGTGTTGAGATGAAAACCTTGTTCTTCTTCTTCTTCTTCTTCTTCTTCTTCTTCGTCTTCTTCTTCTTCTTCTTCCTTGATCTTCTGCAAATTTCAATCCTTGCTTGCTCCAACAATCCTTATCATCGCTTTTCTTTTTCAATATTTTATTCTTACGTCCAACTCTAAGGTATCTATAGATTTTCTACAGTTTTCCGCTTAGTCTAGGATTGTGTTTTAATTTCCAGCCCATAGATTAGATTAGATTAATTCTATCCCTTAGATTAAAGTGTCCTAGTTCGAGATGAACTAATCATTGACTTTATCCTAACTTAATCCTATTTAGATTAAACTCCTTTCTTTTATACCTAACCATTAAATTAGTTTAATTGTTCCTACAAAATGACATCCACACATTATGACTAATGAGATTATGATTGTGTGTGTTGTACTTAGTTTCCTATAGCACAACCCACCAATCACAATGAGTCAAAGTCAAACCTGTAGCTATCTTCTAAAAGTTTTAAATTAACCCCTATATTTTGGTTAATTATACAATAACCCCTATAAATAGTTTGGATTATTATATTTTAGGACTTAGTTACACAATTTTAGGATTGGGCTACACACATTTTAGAGTTGGGTTACACCCTTTATTGCTTGAAGAAAGGAAGGGTGTAACTTACTCCTCCTTGAACATTTTCATAAATAGGTAGAAGGCAAAAGAGAATGGGTTTAAGGACTTAGTTACACACATTTTAGGATTGGATTAAACACTTTTTAGGGGTTGTTAGACCTATTTTAGAACTTTGTTACACCCTTTATTGCTCGAATAAGGGAAGGGTGTAACCTACTCCTCTACGGACATTTTCACAAAAAGGTAGAAGACAAAAGAGAATGGGTTTAAGGACTTAGTTACACATTTTAGAATTAGGTTACACACATTTTAGAGGTTGTTAGACACATTTTAGAATTTGATTACACCCTTTACTGCTTGAAGAAGGAAAATGTGTAATCCATCCTCCATGGACATTTTCACAAATAGGTAGAAGGAAAAAGGGAATGAGTTTAAGGACTTAGTTACACACATTTTTGGGTTGGGTTACACACATTTTAGGGGTGGATTCCACATATTTTATAACTAGGTTACACCTTTATTGCTTGAAGAAGGAAAATGACTCCACTTCTCCTTGGACATTTTCACAAATAGGTAGAAGGCAAAAGAGATGTGTGTACAAGGCTTACTACATCCATGAAGAAGGTATTGGTGTACTGATTTCACAAGTCAAGTATCATTGAAGAGTTGCAACCATTTTAGGAGAAGGTGACATACATTTGATGACTGAGGGGTTCCACCCTTCAATGCATAGGGTTCTACAAGGGTTTGGACTTGTTAAGACACCTTTTTTGGGGGGAGTTGGATACATTTTTGGAGCATGTGACACACATTTGAAGACTTAGTGACACACAATTGAGGACTGAGGGGTTCCACATTGCCATGCTTGGGGTTGTACAAGGGTTTGGACTATGTGAGACACCTTTTCAGGGGGAGTTGGACACATTTTAGGAGAATGTGACACATTTGAGGATTTGGTGACACACATTTGAGAACTGAGGGCTTCCCCCTTCAATGCTTGGGGATGTACAAGGGTTTGGACTTTGTGAAACACCTTTTTGGAGAGAGTTGTACACATTTTAGGAGAATGTGACACATTTGAGGATTGAGGGGTTCCACCCTTCAATGCTTGGGGTTGTACAAGAAGGGTGAGGACATGGTTAAACACCTTTTTGGATGAAGTTGTACACATTTTAGGATATGGTGACACACATTTCAAGAGCACATTTCAAGAGGTAGTGACACATTTGAGGACTGAGGGGTTCCACCCTTCAATGGTTGGGTTGTACAGTGTGGGGACATGGTGATACACTGTCATGAACCAACCAGAAAATGCCAATTTTCTGAGACTTCTGATTTATTCGTAACTCTCACCCCATATCTCTATAGGAGTGGATCACAATGGTCAAAATATAAGTGGAAGACAAACAGTTCTAGTAAGATATAAGTAACTAATAATATCGAAAATAATTCTGATACAATCTAAATGAAAAAAGTCTACATCTAAATTATTACTAATATTCTATCAGAGTGCGATACCCAATCCAGTCTCTCTCTTCGTGACTAAGCTTCTGAAACCTGAAATATATAAGACAACACACATAAGCTGGAAGCCAGAATGAGTAATCCTTCAATGAAGTGTATTTGCTCATGCTCCAACATTATAAGAAAAATGCAACAAGTGTAAGATATGTGTATAAGAACAGTATGTATTCAAGTGGTGAACATTAAGGTGGAATAATTATAATTTCACACAATTCGTTGTTCTCTCTCATCCTTACTGAGTATAACTCGACAATCAACGTCTGTATAACTATATGCCTAAATCTATATGGAAATTAGGCCAAGGGTCTTATACACAAGGCTCTCACACTAATATCAACAAAGACGTGGAAATACAAAACGAAATAGAAACGCTGTATGGCAATGTGTAATATAGTAAGTTCTCACGTGATCCTAATCTCTATCTAGGGTGTCCCAGTAACATGAATTCGCCCCCGTTTTACGGCTAAGGAATATGATTATTCTATACAGCATAGTTTTATGGGTTTTCAACCAAGGAGGAACAATCCCTCCACTTATTTTTTATCACAGGCCAAAGCCAAGACTTACACTCACGTACGGATCCCTCAGGGAATCATACTTATTGACAATCCAACAAAAAGGGTATTATTATGGTCTCACTGTCTTCCAATCTTACACCAACGTGCGGATCCTTGGGTAAACATCATCCCTCAAGTCTGTAGAGGCATACCCTCATTGGGTTCTCTCCCAGCTTGGGATAATAAAAAGGGTCCTCTCATAGGACAATAATAGTCAACTAGTCAGTCATCTCAAGTGTGAGTCTAAACCAGAGGGTATGACATTGTAATGATCTAAACTCCCTAAAACTATTTCGCCCATGTATTTATATTTTTATTGGATTAATCGAGCGTGCGTGTGTGTATAATTA
>JAUPMG010044192.1:0-14140 GCA_031762675.1 Pachysandra terminalis | reverse complement strand
AACACACCAAAGTGTGCCAAATGGACTGAGGTCTTGGGATGTGGTCCAACTTGATCTCATTAGATGAGAAATCGATTTAGATTGGTCAGCATTTCCCTTCGGCTGCCCTTCGGCTGCCCTTCGGCGAGCCTAAAGAGGGTTTCGGCAACCTTTTCGGTGCACCGAGAGTGCGCCGAAGGTCACTGTCCAGAGACAGTAAGTCCCTTTTTAGTTCAGCGACCTATTCGGTGCGCTGAATAGTGCGCCGAAGCCACAGATTCTGCTTCAGTCACTGAATTTTGGTGGGGAGTGAGGTTGCACTCCCACAAGGTCTTCAATATGTTTTAATTTCACTAATTTGTGGTCTTTAGTAGTGATTTGAGGGTTTCCCTCATTTTCCCCAATTCTAGGATTTGTTTTACAAGGTAGACGGGTCGGATTTGGTCCGTAGGTCATTTTTGTGCAATTTATAGGTTGTTCCATGGTTGTGATGCCTTAGAGTAGGTGGGTTTGGTTTCTATGACCTACTTCAGGCTTCCATAATAGAAAACCACAACTAATTAGCATATTAAATTAGGATACTCAACTTAATGACTTCACCGGATCGATGCCGGTGACTGGCCGGAGTAACGGCGGCGACGAATGACGGCGACGCGGCCGCTTGGATTCTCCCTTTGGCTCCAAATGCTCCATGAGAGAGAAGGGAGAGAAGAGAGGGTTTAGGTTTTTGATATTTTTGCTGAAAATATCTTTAGCCTGATATTTATAGAGTTCTATTCAAGTCAGGGGCATTTTGGGTATTTGGTCAATATAATTTTCGACAGACACCGCAAGCTTACCCCGATAGAGGGCTTTGCTTAACAGAGCTGATACTGATGAGTCGAGTCTGCTAACTCAAATTATGATTTTATTTAACTTATTTCCGAACATTCCGAAATTGCCGGAATTGCCGAGTTGGGCCGAATTTCTCGACTCGCTTAACTTTTCTGAAGCTAGACCTATGAATGAAGGTCAGATTCCATTTAGTTTCTAATCTAGCTGATTAGAAATATTATCTCAATTATCTAAATTAATTATGTCACTAAGCGTAATTAATTAAATAATCAGAATTCGGGATATTACAACTTGGGCGCAACACCTTTAAACCAGATCAGGGCAGCCTAGTTTACAGCCTGGCTGTGACTCCTACCGGCTCCCAAGTTTCTTTAAGAGTGAACTCTCTAGATTTGGAGGGGATCCAGACCAAATGATCCTTCTATAGGTTGTACAATGGATTAGACTGAAGCTGATCCCAAAGTTCAGGCAAATTATGGTCAGTTCTAGAAATCCAATGGCAATCAGATATCAAAATGTCTACTTTGTCATGAATGTTGAACCCAACCGCATGGATAGATCTAGGGGTGATCTGAGAAATAAGAGGACTGTTAGGATGCCACATGTCCCACCAAAACCAGATGTCATGGCCATTCACCACTTTGAACTTATATAATTGTTTTACTTTCTCTCTAGCCTGCAATATTTTTCTCCAAGACCAGGAACAGCTGTTGGGGACCTTAATAGCCCAAAAGCACTTATGTTTGACGAGGTTAGCATATACCCATTTCACCCACAAGGACAGTTTTCTACTGATAATCTGCCATAGAAGCTTGTAAATTGCAACTTGATTCCATTGCACAGCATTAGAGACCCCAAGACCCCCTTCAGTTCTAGGTAGGCACACATCCTTCCACGCCACATTGTAGATTTTCTTTTTATGATCATGACCATCCTACAAAAATCTATAACAGATCTGATTCAGGGTTTTGAGAATTTTCTTTGGAAGGATGAAGTTAGTACTCCAATGGATTTGGATAGAAAATAGGACAGATTTAATTAGCTCTAGTCTTCCACCATAACTTAGATTCTTAAATTTCCAGCTCTGGGCTCTCTTTGAAGTCTTCTCAATAAGCTCCTTACAATCCTTTACCTTCAGTCTAGATGAGATCAAAGGGACCCCTAAGTATTTGATGGGGAGCTTCCTTTCATTAATACCCCATATATCTTTAATCTGTTCCAGATTAGCATGGGTGACAGCAGAAGCAAACAGTAGAGACTTAGAGTGATTGATGGTTAGCCCAATGAAAGAATGGAATTCTTGCATAGCTTCTTTGAGGATGCTGGCAGAACCAGGGTCTCCTCCAGCAAAAACAAACAGATCATCAGCAAAAGTGATATGTGTGATTCTTGGGTTAGTGCATTTAGGGTGGAAGGAAAAAAGCCGACTCCTAACTTTTCAGCATGCTATGATCAAGGTACTCCTAGGCACAACAAATACATAGGGGGATAAGGGGTCCCCTTGTTTCAGTCCTCTTTTGCCTTGGAAGAAACCATTTAAGGACCATTGATAGAAAGAGAGTAAGTCACTGTACTGATAAGCTCCATGATCCACTTCTTAAATAAGGGGGGAAACTCCCAAGCTTCAAACATCCTATCAATAGCTTCGCATCTGACATTGTCATAGGCTTTTCTCAGGTCAAGCTTACAAGCCACCCTAGGCTTGCCCCTATTAAGGTGATAATCATTCACCAATCATGGGTAATCTAAATATTTTCTGATATCTGGCTCCCAGGAATAAATGTATTCTGGTGCTCACCAATGATATCACACAGTAAGGGTTTTAATTTGTTAGCCAACAACTTAGCAATGCATTTATAGATAGTGTAAACACAAGAAATAGGTCTGTAATCCTTCACAAATGTAGGATTAGGACCCTTGGGAACAAGGGTCACACAAGTGTGGTTAACCTGTTTAAGAAACTTACCAGATCTGAAGAACTCCTTAATGGCTTGGCAGAATAGAGTTCCAGTAATGTCCCAAGAAGCTTTAAAGAACTTTGGAGTGTAACCATCTGGCCCAGGACATTTGTCTTCATTCATACTGAACAGGCACTTTTTGATATCATCATTAGAAATATCCCTCACCAATTCAGTTGCTTGTTCCTCAGAAATCCTTTTACTTAATGGGGGGTGTTTAGTATGATGGTTGCAAGGGGAGTGGGCCTCTCCCAGTATCTCCTGATGATGTGCAACAAATATCTCAGCAATTGTTCCATGCTCCAACACATAATCTCGATTAGACTTACTCAAAGAGAGGATTTTGTTGTGGGATCTGTGGAGTAGCAGTGATTTGTAGAAGTACTTGGAGTTGCTGTCACCCTCTTTGAGCCACATCTCCCTAGACTTTTGCCTCAAATGCGATTCATTAGCCCTGAGAACGGCACAATACAATGAGAACTTATTAGCTTCCCCCCTTGTGAAGATGATTTGCATTCCCACTCATGATGACACCTTGGAGTTTGATAAGATCCTCCCTTGTAGACTGAATTTTGTTCTGCAGATCAGAGAACTCAGTCTTACTCCACCTTTTAAGTTTGTTTTTTAGAAGCTTCAGCTTTGACACAAGGATAAACATTGGGGTACCTTGAATATGCTCATCCCAAGTATCTTTAACCAGCTTGATAAATCAGGGTGGGTAGTCCAGTTATTGAAGAATTTGAATGGACAGTTACCCTTATGGCTATCAGTAAACACCCTAACCACCATAGGGGAGTGATCAGACACCCCTGGGGAAATAAAATCAGCTTCAGATGCCATAAATTGCTGTATCCAGGCCTGGTTCACCAACACCCTATCCAGCTTACACAATAACCTCTCAGTTTGCTGACTTCTGTCATTCCAGGAGAATTGGCAGCCCTTGTATCTTAAGTCATTAAGCTCAAGATGATCAATACAATCATTGAATTCCTTAGCGGCTTGCACATTAATATCCCTACCCCCTAATTTTTCAGTACTATATCTTACAACATTAAAGTCCCCTAACAGAATCCATGAGGTAGCTGGCTGAATATGGGATAGGTCTCTCTACAGACATTTTCTTTCATTCACATCATTTGAACCATACACACAGCTGATTATAGTAGTGGTATTAATAGATTTGAAGGTACTATAGCCATGAACAACTTGGCTAGAGTTGAAAGTAGGATAGAAATCCACTTCACTGCTATTCCAGCACACCCAAATTTTTCCCATGTCAAAAGTGGGGTAAATTAGATATGACTCCCATCCAGGTGCTATACAATTGATGATGTTTGCTGCATTGCTTGCTCTCACCTTAGTTTCAACTAATGCAAAAAGAGCAGGTGAAAATTTGGATAGTAAGCTTTTAACTTCCCTCTGTTTGATAGGGTCAGTGAGCCCCGTAATAATCCAACAAAAAAGACTTAACATTGAGAAAGGGGAGTTGGATGGGGAATCCCCTCCACCAAAGGATATCATCTGTGCTGAACTAAGACCATCATGCTCCTCTAAGGTATACATAGTACCTTCTCCTTCCAACATAAGGATATTGAACTGATTAGGTGAAGATATGATGGGCTGGGGAGGAGGAATGCATTGTGACACAATCTCTTTAACAATGCTGTCAGGTGCTATACTAGTCTCAGTAACAGAACAAGGGTTTTCAACAGCAACTGTAGAGCCCTCCACCATACTCCTGAAATTACCTACATCAGTTTCATCCTCATAAGGATTGGGATTAAAAGAGTCACTGGGGATTGGATTTTCAGTAGCTACAACAGGTCCCTCCCCCATACTCTTGAGGTTATCCATGCTAGTTCCTTCACATTCAATGCTAGAGTTATGGGATTTGGGGAGATTTGGTTCAACACTCAGTTCCTCACTCGGGATATGCACACCATTTGGATCTACTGTGGCATTAGTTGGGTTCTCATCCACCTGTGTGCTGTCAAGGGACACCTTTCTGCCAGTAGGAACCCACTGCTTGGGGGTTAGCCAATATAGAACATGTCTTGGTACTATGACCAAAACATCTACAATTGGTGCATTTTTTAGGCTTCCATATGTATTCCACATCAACATCAACAAGGTCTTCAACCTGGGGATCACCTGATATGTTTAGGGAAATAATACTGGGGAGGTCAGACTCAATGTTGATTTCCACACACACCTTGGGAAAGTTCATCATTGACCTGTTCTTTGTAGCTGTGTCCACATTAAGTGGATACCCCACAGCACTAGCCAAGTAGCTAATCCCCTCCAAAGTCCAGATTTCAGGAGGGATATTGAACAACTTGATCCATATAGGAACAGTGTTAAGACTATCCTTGAGAAGGGGCATATTAGGTCTCCATTCCCTCATAATGAGAAGCTTACCTGCAAAATGCCATGGTCCTGCTGCAAGAACTTTATCCCTAGTCTCCTTACTAGAGAACTTGAAGAAGAAAAACCCATTGTTGTTGGCAGTGACCGCTACTGTGCTAAGCTTACCCCATAACCTTTGAGCAAAAGATTTTACCACGTTTAAGGGTAGTTTTCTGTCAAGAAAATGTCCGACCAGAGTGCCTTCCCAAATAGCAATACTAGCGTCAATAACCTCCCTGGGAGGGCAAACCACCATCCTATATCCAAGCAGGAACGCTGGCTGGGAGAGGGGAAAACAGCGGGGGAAGGGGTCAGACCAGGCTTGGGTAAGAGAAGAGGGTCTGTGGTTGAAGGAGCAGGAGAAGAAGCAGATGAAGCAGGGTGCAGACCCCCTTTCCCTTGCATAAAATCGTTATTAACCAAATTAGGAAACACAACTGTAGAAGAAAGCACACCTCGATCATCACAAGGCAGGACCTGAGGTGACGGGAGCAGGGGGAGGGGAGGCTGCAGCAGCGAGCAAGGGAGCAAAGGAAGGCAGTCCCCCTAATCTCAAATCAGCTCTAGCAGACCCCAAACTAGGCAAAGATTGGGACAGCAGCTCAGAGCCAGCAAAAGCAGGAGACATGTCAATAGTCTCAGTAATAGGGGAAACCCCAAACACATGGCGAGAACAAACAGAAATTTGAGCATTCTTCGGGTCCCCAATGATATGATCCGACCCGGACCTGGACCCGAAAGGTCCAGAACACATAAAGAGCAAACCTTTCGAGAGTAAACCAGGCTTTCCGGAGAAGGGGGAAGCCTCCAACGCTGAACGACTAGGAGAAGATATAGAGCAAGGTAGGAGGGTGAAGCCTATTCCGAGATAGCAGCCACCGAACAAGGAGGAGACTGAGAGCAGACGACAGGAGAGGACTGAGAGAGAACATGAGGAAGGGGATGACCAAAACAAGGAGAATGTCAGGGAGGAGGAGCAGAAGAAGGACATTCAGGTGGAGGAAGAGAACTCGAAAGGGGAAGTTTCCATTATCAGGAATAGGGGAGCCCCGCAAGGAAGAGCTGAGTGAACCGCTCAAGTGAGGGACTTGGAAGAGGAGGAAACAAGGGTGGAAGCCTTCTGGGCTTTCCTCCCCATAGGGAGCAACAAACAGAAGGACAGAGGAGGAAGGATGGATGGCTCCGGCGCCGAAAAGGCGCTGGAGGGGAAGAGCTGGAGTGAAGGAGCCGGAGCCGGAGCCAGAGTGAAGGTCGATGACTCTAATAGGTGGTTAAAAAAAGTAATTTTAATCAAGCTTTCCGACCTACCAGATTCGAACCAGCGACCTAAGGGTTATAGTATTATAAGATAATATTTAAGATGTAGGATTTTAAATTTTTTATAAGTTTAAATTTATATTTTTTTATAAGTTTAAACTTATATTTTTATAAGTTTAATTTATAATTGTTTTAGGTTTTTAAAATTTTTTATAGGACAAGCTTGATTGAAATTCACTTGAAGTACAGTTTGAACATATGAACTTAATTTGTAAACTTTTTATTTTTGTTCATTGTAATTTTTAGTTGAATTTTTTGGGGTTATGGTTTGTAAATAACTACAAATGATAGATAGGTGAGTGTTTGCCAACCTAATTGCAATGTGCTCATACTATAGTGTTGCAGTTATCAACCCAAATCCTTTGTACAATTTTGATTCAATAAATAAAATGAGATTTTTTTTTATGTGCTCATACCATTGTTCACTTGTATTTGTTAAGTAATATTAGTATTATAAGTTGTAATAGTTTATAACTTATAAATTTTTATAAGTTTTATTGCATAAACCTTTTAAGTTGTATACGGTTTTAAAGTTGTAGATTAACATGCAACTTTTTACAAGTTTTATAAGTTTTTATAATTTTTTATAAGTTTAAATTTATAATTTTTATAAGCTTTTACAAGGTTTATAAATTTAAACTTATATTCTTTATAATTTTTTATAAGTTTTAATTTATATTTTGGTTTAATTTTTTATAAATTTTAATAAGCTTATATAAGTTTTACATAAGTTGTAAAACTTATATAAACTTATTAAAATTTATAAAAACTTGTAAGTTCTTACAAATTTTGATAATTTTTAATAATTTTTTATAAGTTTAAACTTCTATTTTTTTCAAGTTTTTTTATTTTTTTATAAAATTGAATTTGCATTTTTTATAAATTTAAACTTATATATTTTTATAAATGGTCATAACTTTTATAAGTTTAATTTATAATTTTTATAAGTTTTCATAAGTTTTATATGCTTAAATTTATATTATTTATAATTTTTTTATAAATTTCGTATGTTTAAACTTGTATATTTTATAAACTTTTATAGATTTTATAAGCTTAAATTTGTATTATTTTAAGTTATTATAAGTTTTTTAATATTGTTTTGTATTTTTTATAATTGTTATCGTACTTGGGCCTGCCAAGCCGGCAGGCGGCCCAGCACACCGGCCTAGCACACAGCTCGACACAAGCACGGCACACGACCCAGCACGGCCCGACACGTCCCAGCCCTTGCCATGGGTGTAAGGACCTGAACCTAATAAATTTAATCCACAATTTTGTTGGTAATAATAAAATAAAAATAGTGTAAGACCCAGTTGAGTGTTTTCAAGATTTAATAAGGACAACTAATGTAGAAATAGAGCATTAGGCTTACTTTGAAATATATATATATATATATGAGAATTGAGGCCTATTAGTAATTAATATAACTTCTGGGAATAGGGTGAAATTAGGATTGTGTTTGATTAAGAGAATTGTGGGAGGTGCGTGGAGTGGGAGGATAGAAGGAAATCCTCCATAATCTCTCCATCAGCCGTTCTTTTATGTTTTGGATTGAGATAGAGGAGAATAGAAAGTAAAACCTATCCCAAACCCTAGCTGTCTCAAGGAGGAGGAAGAAGAAGAAGAAGAAGAAGAAGAAGAACTAGAGAAGATGGAAGGATGAAGAAGCTAGCTCAGATCTGGATCTCAACCCAAGGAGAAGTTAAGTCTCATCTTTTGTATAATTCGACTAAGATGTAGTTAAGATTCGATTTCATATATTTATTTGCAAAAGGATCATGGATCTGGTTTTGGATTCGAATGTATTGGGATATGTTGTATAATCGATTTATTCGATGATTTTTGTGTGATTGATCGTTTAGTATGCCTCATGACCTAGTAGAATTGATTTCCTGACCATTAGGAAAAACCCTAAATTGGATCTAGGATCTGTAGTGACCCGGATCTGAAAATATAATATCACAATTAATGAATGAGTAATTGTTTTTAATTTAATAATATAGCTTCTTAAATAGAACATTGAGGACTAACTACTAATATGATTTGTTTTATTAGAAGATAACTTGGGGGAGTGTAATGTAATTATCAAAGTTTGTTTTGGGCTGGAGATGTCTTGGTCGAATGGAGCATTAGTTAGACTATTGGGCTAGTTTAATAACTTAAGTGTACTGGGCTGAAACTAATGGGCTTAAGTGGAGTACCTGAATTGGACCTAAATTAGAAGCTAGGGATACTTCAGTAACTTAGCACATATTAATAATTGTTCTAAAAGAGAATTAAAGTTCCTAATTAGAATTGGATTAGGATTAGAAGAATTGGGATTAGTTAGGATAGGATTAGAAGGTTTCTGATTGGCTAATGAGTTTAAAGGATCTAGAAGGATAATTTCTAATTGAATTGGGATTTGGGAGATAGGCTCATACGTTTGGATTAGAAAGGGAGAGAAAGAATAAAACAATAAAAAATAGAAGGAATTAAAGGGGATCATGTACAGCAATTGAACAGAAGAGAATTGAGTTTTGAAAGAAGAGAGAAAGAGAATAGATCTGGAAAAGATTGAGAGAAGAAGTATGGCTGTGACTTTGGGGAAATATGAGAATTTGGGGAAGAGAGAAGATTGCGGCTGATCTGGAGATTGGTGGAAGAAGAAGAAGAGGCAATTGGGAAAGAACACATAGAATCGAGCATCGGATCTAGCGTATGTTGTAAGTTGCAGTTCCTGTAAAGTTCTCTTGGGATTTCGTGGTCGTTTGTATGTTTAATTTCATGATTTGCATGCCTTGAATGATTCCCAAAAATATGATTTCATTATAGTATGATTTCCATGAATTGGATGTATTTGATAATGTTTGTAGATCTGATATGATGGATTCCAAGAATTGTATGTGTTATCAAATGTCCTAAGACTTGATTGCAGTATAGTATGATTCCATGTATTAATAGATGTGTTAATCATGCTAATTAGATTCGTTACATCAAAACAGTTGTTAGAATCATGCTAGGTAGATCTAGTATATTAATATAGGTATTTGAACAATGCTAGGTAGATCTAATATGCTATTATGATAGATTTCCAGATTTATATGTATTCATGTGGATTAATTCATGTTAGACTTGATGTAATGATAATTGAATTGATTGGATACGATTTGATTAGTATATGATTGTAATCTTGATGCTTAATGATCTCTAGGATAGATGTAAATTGAATTGGATGCCAAAGATCTAGGGTTCACGAACCCAGGACTAACATACACAGAAAGCCCCGTCGGCACCCACCGATACATCGGTAAGGGTACTGACAGGGAGTGTTTTATAGTTATAATAGGGCAATCGGCAACCACCGGTACACCGGTAAGGGTACCGATGAAACCCTATCACTGTTTTATGTGGACAGGGCTTTGGGGATTAAACCAATTGGATTAGGGACTTGACCATTGGTGTAATGACCTAGACGCTTTATTAGAAGGTTCCTTAATTTAAGATTAATTAATAGCATATGTTATTGTATATCTAACTATCTAAATTGTAGGCTATATTAGTATAAGGGTTGTTTTAATAATTAAAGTTATTATTTTGGGACCCTAAAGTAATTATTAACTAAATGGGGTTGTATTAGTTATTTTAGATTTTGTCTTTCAATTCCATATGTAGTAGGCTATGAGAATTGGATTTAGATTAGCTTGAGAAGGAGAGAAAGGAAATAGAAAAATATTCCCTTCCCTTCTCAAAGCTGGAAACTTTGGATTCAAATATGAGATTGAGAGAAAGAAAAGAGAAGAGAGAAAGGGTTTAGATCTGGAAAACTAAACCCTAGTTCTTGTTGCAGTGCCAAAGGAAGAGAGGAAGAAAAGAAGACCTTGGTGAGATCTGATTCTTTGAGATCAAATTAGGTAAGTTAATTTATTTACACGGATTAAAGGACCTGTGTAAATAAATTTCATAATTTATTCTGAATCCCCTATTTATTAGGAACACAACAAAACAAGTTTAGGTCATTCCGATAAGTATTTAAGAAGTTATGACCAAAACACCATCTGTTCGTCGAAGTTGAAAAACCCAAAAAAGTGCCAGTTCGGCAGGGGTCGGTCCACCGAACACCCTGCCGACAGAGAGCATATTTTAGTGTGTTTTGGGTGCTCGGCAGGCTTCGGTCCACCAACCACTATGCCGAACACCTGAAAAAAGTCACATATGCAGATTGTTTTCCATTGAACCTATTGACTTGGGGACTTGATCGCTTGACCTAGGATTGTAAATCACATATAATTGAAGATCGTGACATGAGTATGGATTGCTTGATTGTTGTGCTAGCATGTGATTATTATACTTGTTGCCTTGGAAAAGATTCATGTGATGGCTTCCTAAGGATTGTTCGGGTGTATGGCGCCCGGGCAGGTTCCGAGGGGTGTTATCACCGGAGATCCGACTGATTGTTGGAAAGGATGCTTGTGATGTTGTTCCAAAGATTACTCGTGTGTATGGGCGCACGGGTAGCTTCTGAAGAACCTTATCACCGGCAATCCTATTGGTTCATTTGATGCCTCGAGCGACGACAGATTAAAGAGATAGATTCTTGGTAGCGATGTGTTGGAGATGGAATTGTCGTTAGGGGTGACTAATCCTTCGGTGCGAATTCCCAGAATAGTTAGGGATGACTAATCCTTGGGTAATAATTCCCAGAATAGTTAGGGATGGTCAATCCTAGGATGTGAATTCCCAGAAATGGTTAGGGCTAACCGTCCTAGGGTGTTTAATTCCTTGAAAGGTTAGGGTGATTGTCCTTGGGTGTTTAATTCCCAGAAAAGCAAGAAACAACTACTAGGAATGAGCCCGGGTAGGTTGAAAGTCCTACGAAACCACGTTGTACACGTGAGATACTAGAATTGACCGTAAGGTCGTGGATCGAGGTGGAGATTGTTGTTGTGGAGTAGTTGGATCTTGTGGTATGGATGTGGAGCATTGGTGGAGTTAGTTGTGGAGGAATGATTCGATACGATGATTGCATTCATTTACATTCTTCTTGCATTCATAATTACATTGCTACATTTATTATGTTTTGTTTAATCATCATTCATATGCATGCATTTGAATATGTTTTCGTGGAACTTATGATGGTTGATTGCTAGATTCCAAGTATGATAATGTTGTCGACTTGCTGAATCATGTTTATGATGTGGAAACTACTATGATTGCTTTCATGCCATGATAATTACCATGATGTTGTATGCTGTTTGGACTAACGTGTTCCATGAGGATGGTTGTCGGAATTTGTTTCTTATATAAGCATTCCAAGCTCACTACAACGTTTCATGTTGCAGATTAAGGGAGATTGGATGATTGCGTGGATTCGATGTTGTTTAGTTTTGATTTGGTGTTTTATTTCCAATAGTAGAACTATGTAGTAGGGTATGTTTGGGATAGTTGATTTATGAGTTGAAGCCAAGTTTTGATTAATTAGATTTATATACTTTGTCTTTCGCACTCTGATTTGATTAATAAGAGAAACAATTACTTTTATTACGAATTGTTGCTGTGCGCCGCATTCCATGGTTGGGAACCCGAAGGTCTCCTCTCGTGATCTGTGCCACCCACATAGGGATTCAGGTATCAGGTATCAGGGTCCGGAGTGTGACAGATTTCTTATCAATTCGGATTTCAGCATCGGCCAACGGGATCGTTAGACTATACGTCCGTGAGATTGTACGACTACATGGGGTACCTGTGAGCATCGTTTCAGACCGCGGCTCTTTGTTCACATCCAGATTTTGGGAGGCATTGCAGAAAGCCATGGGCATGCAGTTGGACTTCAGCACAACATATCACCCACAGTCAGATGGTTAGACCGAGAGAGCCAACCAGATGCTGGAAGACATGTTGAGAGCATGTGTGATGGACTTTGGTGGTAGTTGGGGAGAACATCTACCTTTAGTAGAGTTTTCGTACAACAACATCTATCACTCGAGCATTGGCATGGCTTCTTCTGAAGCTTTGTATGGCAGACCATGTCATTCACCTATCTGTTGGGCAGAATTGGGTGAGAGCAGTATACTTGGACCAGAGCTTGTTCAGTAGACCACCGATAAAGTGAAGCTTATTCGGGAGAGACTGAAGTCAGCACAGAGCAGATAGAAGAGCTACGCAGATTGAAGACGAAGAGACCTAGAATTTGAGGTTGGTGACCTTGGGTTTCTTAAGGTTTCACCAATGAAAGGGGTTATGCACTTCGGCAAGAAAGGTAAACTAGCTCAACGATATGTCGGACCCTTTGAAATTATTGATCGGATTGGGCAAGTTGCGTACAAAGTCGCTTTACTGCCACATCTTGCAATAGTTCAGGATGTATTCCGCGTGCCACTGTAAAGAAAGTACGAGCCAGACCCTTCACACATTTTGGATTGGAACCAGTTGTAGCTTCAAAAGGATGTGTCTTATGTGGAGGAACCTTTGCAAATCTTGGATCGGAAATAGAAAGTCCTGCGAACCAAGACCAAACCTTTGGTGATGATCCAGTGGGGGCATCACGATGAGTCCGAAGCTTCTTGGAAGCTAGAGTCGAAGATCCGGGAGCGTTATCCACAACTGTTCATAGATTGAGGTACGCAAATTTCAGGGACGAAATTCTTTTAAGGGAGGTAGGTTGTAAGGACCTGAATCCACTAGAAAGACATCCCACTTTGTATTAGACTTTTATAGAATTATTTTATATTTTTCCTTAATTATTTAACCCTATAGTTGTTGATTAATAGAATATTGGGGGGAGAATTAGTAACTTATTTTCTAAAATGGGTTATTAAGGTTATTTTGGTAAACTATGGGACACTTGGAGAAATTTCTAGATTTGAAATTCAATTCTTGCGCGCATAACATATATTGGAAATCGTGGCTTGTCTTGTTTGGAATGGGAGCTGAATTGGTGAGGGAGGTTACTATTTTCTCTCCCATAACCTCCTTATTAATTCCAGACGTTAGGAGAGAATGGGAGAGAGAGTTAGAAGAGAAATAGAGAAAGGAAGAGAGGGATTGAGATCTGAGGTTGGTTTGGTTGTGTTCATTTGCAGTTGAGTGAGAAGAAGAAGAAAAGGGCGTGGAAGCCAAGCGTGAGTTTGCATCACCGGAAGATCTCAGGTAAGTGAATTCTCCTCTTATTGATTTATGATTCAACGTGTTAAAAGTTCCTAAGGTTTGATAATCTGAATCTATAAAATGCGTTTGACATTTCGAATCCATGATATGTGTCTTGATGTTTGATAAAATGGTATTTCTACGTGTTTCAATCCTATTATGTTGAGATTGATTGATTATGAATAGTTCGAATGGAGAGAACTGGATTTGGGGATCAAAAGTTGGATTTTCCGTAACCCAGAGATTCCCTAGATCGCAACATGGTCAGTAGGCACAGGTCCATCGGTGTGCCTACCGACAGAATGTGTTTTGCAGGCAAAATGAGACCTTCGGTGGGCACCGGTCCACGGGCGACCCCATCGACGCCCTGTTAATGTCACATCCTAAACCAATTGAGATCTGCGGGATTCCTAATGGTTAAGAATGTAACTCCCACCCCATCATAATGGGAGTGGGTAGCAATATGAGAACATAAGTAGAAGCAATTAAAATGTTCTAATAGTATTTAAATAAAAGAATAT
>JAUPMG010044181.1:0-14140 GCA_031762675.1 Pachysandra terminalis | reverse complement strand
TTCTCCTCTGCTTTCCTTTTCTGGGTTTCTCTCAGAGATTCAAGAGAAAGACAATGAAACAGGGTAGAGAGAGAGAGAGATACCTTTTCGGAAAACCTATCTGGAGAAGAGATAGCAGCTGAGAACGAGAGAGAGAAATTTGATATTCAAATTTGAAGTTTGAATTTCAAATTTCAATTTACAGGTAGCGCCGAGGAGACGGCCAGCTACCAGCGTTAACAAAACGTTAACGTTTAAAGCTTTACCTATGCCACATGTTGCCACGAGGTTAACCCCACAGGGAAGACCACAAGCAACCCCACAGACGATTTTCTTCCATCAGAGGCGACAGTGATGATTTCCCCCATTAACATTGATGGGGTAGAGTTGGAGGTTCCCTTCTCGATATGCATTAAATGCACTATTTCCTTGCTTACAGACGCAAACTTACCCGCATATGATCCACTGCCATTTATTATAAGATCTTTTGTTCCCTGATTTTTCGCAATCTAGAGCATGTTCTGATTTTTATTTTTTTATTTTATTTTATTTTTAAACCGTTGGATCACACTAGGATTCACTTTTTCAAATGTCTTTGAGTATTTTAAGTCCAATTCAGAGCTAGTCATTTCAATATTTAAATTTTCAAAAGGGTTTTCATCTTGAGTCGGGCATTGATCCGCTCGGTTCTGTGGATCGGGTCGGGTCTCATCTTTCTTACCTGAAAATCTGTTAAGATTTTTTCCTAGTCACTTGCATCCAAGGCCCATGGGCAATGGAGCTGGAAGCAATCTTCTTCTCATTTTCAATATTTTCAAAGATGTTCTATTGAGCATTTGGTTATCTAATAACACTAGGACGAAGATTTCTTTATGACCCAGGATACCACAGTTAAAGCAGATTGCATGAGCACCTTCATATTCAACTTTTTGTCAAAACGTGCTAAGCCTAATTCTAGCAATAAGGGGTTTGTTAAGATCGTGTTGAATGCATACACGGGCAAATCTACCCCTATTGGCCTGAGCGGTACACATGTCAATCTTAATGGGTTTTCCTAGCTTAGTTGCTATCTCAAATTTCCAGCAATCTAATCCAGATCGCAATCTCTGTAATTTTAGCAGTGGATGGACGGAATTCAAGGCACCATTTACGCACTGTTAAATAGTTTCCTGCAATAAACCATGGTCATCCATGTAAGGCTTTTATATAATCATCTCTATTTTGAACCTTCAGAATGAAGTAGTCCATGCCTAAGTCTAGACCTTGCATGTTCCACAGCTTCGGAAGTTTGTCATTTAAGAGTTTAAAGTCAGCTGACCTGCCCGAAACTTTGATAATGAGAGTATTCTTCCATTGTTGTCGGACTAATACTAACCTTACCTTCTCCTTCATTTATTTCTTCTCCATCCTCATCAGATTCAGAGTCTTCCATATCGATCTTGTCTGATTCTTCCCAGGATAAATCTTTACCATTGCTTAGCAGAGCTTTCCTAAATGAGCAATTAGTCTTTGTACTTTAAGAGCTTTACCATTGCTCAGCAGAGCTTCCCTAAATGAGCAATTAGTCTTGGTACTTTAAGAGGGGGCAGATCCTAGCGTAGGTTCAGCTTCTTTAATTTTCTTGTTACTTCTAACTAATTCATCAGTTTCTTCAGATGATAGTTCCACGATTTTGGTTGGCATCAGTATCCATACCTGGTCAAATTTTGCTCCTACTATCTCTTGTACTAATAGATTTGCGGAAGCAATACCGATACTATTACAAGGTTTATACTATTAGATATAATAATGTTGCAATAATTGCTAGAAAATTTTCATTTTCTTCACAGTTCTTCAACCATTTGTCTTTACTTTTATGCCATGGGTGTCATAAGCATTATTCCTTTGTTGGCCTTTTGTTAAGATCAAGAGGAAGATCAAGTTTTCGTTCATTCCAAAATAGAATCAACACAACTGATTTCCATCACTTTGTTGAGTTCCAATTTCTGGTTATATGCGATTCTCAACATTGCCTTCTCTGGAGAGGGAATACCTTAAGAAGGAATTGGGTAGAGTAACAAAGATGGAAGAAATTAGTTGGAAGCAGAAGTCTAGAGCACTGTGGCTAAAAGAGAGTGATAGGAATACTAATTTTTTTTTCATAAAATGGAGAATGCTAGAAACATGGTAAATACCATTACAAGGGTTATAGTAGACAAGAGGGAGTCAAGCGAAGAAGGAGATGTCAAGAAAGCTATGGAAGGGTATTACAAATAACTATTTTCTGAGGAGGTAAGATTTAAACAAAGAAGAGATGGAGTGCCATGTGAAGAGATGTCCACTACATATGCATACAGTTAAGAGTCAAATTTTCCCGAAGAAATGTGAAGGGCAATAAAGGAGATGAATGGAGATAAATCGTCGGGGCCAAATGGTTTCACGATGGCATTTTTCAAAAGATGTTGGGAAGTTGTTAAGGAGAACAACCCAAATATCGTAAATCACTTGTATAATAAGACAAGAGGAGGACGGGGGATATCGAGATATCTAAAGGAATTGTGACCCAAAGAGAGAAAGTTCCATCAAGCCCATGACAGTTGTTCGGCAGTTGATCACACATGGACAACATCACATCAAGGGACTGAACACAAGGCATAGGTTGCGTGAACACTTATACGAGTGACAATTTACAATCAACGTATAAACTATGACACATGGAGACATTCTGTCAACACATTTCGATAACTTTTATTTTTATTTGTTTTTTGAAGTCTAGATTTCTTGTGTTTGCTGAGTTAGCTAGATTGGTTCTTTATTCAATATTTTAATTACTAAATTTTCATGTGTTCGGGTATAATGTCAACCCAATTTTTTGATGCAACTAGAACATTTTCATGCAATAAACTGGTAGGGTCAAGGTTTAATCCCCACACCTAACTAGAATGATTTACCGAAAAGAAAAAAGGCCCATCTATGTTAGAAATTTAAATGTTTAAGATTTTTTCTTTTGTTAATTAAGAAGTTCACAACTAAAATAGATGGAAGGCAAGTTATGGACATCAAACAAGAAGACAGACCTAAACCTCGAGCAGCTTTCTCCTCCTCAGTGGGATCCTTTAAATTCTGAGCAATATCAAGAGCTGCCATAAACTCCACAAATGCCTTCTCCAGATCTTGATTTCTTAATAAATTCTTTCCGATTTTCAAATGGGATAATCAACTCTTGCTTTCTTGAATCTACAGTTATTTCATTCTCTGGTTTTCTACTACCAACTGGAGCATTAAGCTGGGGGCATAGGACTCAATTTTAGCTTGCCTTCTTAGTGCTGCGTTGATCTGACGCAGCTGGTCATTCAACCGTTGCAATTCTCCTTTCCTCTGACGGGCAAGTAATCCTGCAAATTAGGCACTATGATTTCAATGCATGAATTCTGAGAAAGAATGGCAACATTTATTTTACAAAAAGTGGGCTACGAAAAGGGAAATCTTACAGAACATGGAAAAAATAATAAGATAGTTCCTAGAGGCCTATGCTGCATTAGTATGAGTAAAAGTATCAGAATCTGACAGGGTTCCAGAGTGTCAGACTCAGAAAATTTGATACATTAGGATTTGTGGACATAACAACATAGTAATATATGCAATAGAAAGTAATAAAATATTACATCTTATGAATTGCCTCATATGTATGAATATGGATTTAATGAGCTCAACAATGTTGTGCTATCTACTTAGAACGTTTGATAGGAAAGCATAAAGTTCATATAGTTAGTTACTTAGAAGTGCCCATGCAACATAGCTAGAGCATAGCTTTTGCATGAGCCCTTTGACCTACCCATGTATCTCTTAAGAACTTAGAATTTGGCACTTGAATTTTATGCCGCAAGCTTATGACTGGGTATAGAGGTCCCGAGACATGTTCTGGCACTAGTGCCTTTAAAATATTGAATGTGGCACTCTTGGAGGACTATGCCCGGGGATTCCCAAAAAAGATTTAGAAAAAAAAAAAATATATCAGATATGGTTTAATGAAAATGCCATCCTTACGCTAAGGATCCATATATTGTTTGAAGCACATATGCAACGGCATCACAAATTGATATCAACGAGGTTTCATGTACAAAGATAAAGCATTTTGATATTCACATGCATTGCCTTGCAACAAAATCAAGGTCCTTGTGATGTTTAAGTTACCTTACCTCCAACAGTAGCCCCTATAAGGGCTACAGCGAGTAACAAAGGCATGTTGAAGACAGAGTTACTAGCTTCACATGTTTCTGCCAAAGCTTCAAAAGGCATAGCCAACATCAAAGCATCAACACCAATTGCCACTGCTAGGAATCTGGATGGCACCATTCTCTGCAGCAGCATATTAACAAAAAAAAAGTAATGAGTGCAGGCATATGTCAGAAACATAAACATTTCCAACAATTTCAGAAAATTTATCACATGAGAAAAAGTAACTCAAATTCAAATAAAACAATTCTGTTAAGAAAATGATAAATATTTCATTTTCAATACATAAAAAATATAGATTTTTATCTAAGGCTTCTAAGCTGCTTACAAACAATGAATTCCGGAGGTAAACCACCTCAATAATAATAATAATAATAATAATAATAATAATAATAATAATAATAACAATCTTTAGTCCATTTATCATGATTGAAAATCACTAAGCTTGCAGAAGCGACCATCATAGCCACGTAGCCAGGTTTATTAGGATTAATTGGAAGAGAAGTCAATGCAGCTAAACTTTTTATCTTCAAATGCATACATGCACTTCATATTGAAAACGTTTATAACCTTAGAGAATGGAATTCCCAAAATTTCAAAAAAGGATTCATTTACACCACTTATATAAAGAAAAACAAGAAGATAATTAAGTTCACTTTTAAAGTAATTAAAGTTTTTATAGCTATACATGGGGTGATTCAACATCGTACCTGCTGAGCAGATAAGCTTTTCACACTGATATCATGATCTGGTAGCCTTAGATTTGAATCACAAGTTCCATCCATCTTAGTCATCTGGAAATCGTTGAGCCCTAAATACATAGACTGGTTGCTTGACGATATTTGGCCAGTCGTAAATGGTCTAGTGAATATTCTGAAGATGGACACCACAAACTTCCACCCTTTAAATGGGAGAAAAGTAACCTTTCCACGTGATTCTGCTGTGAGCACAAAATCAGAGGAAAGGAGAAAGTAGAAGCAACATATGTTACAAGTAATTCATCATTTACCTATAGTTAGCTTATAAGTTCCATGTTCTTTTGACAAAGAGAACACATTTTACATGTAAAAAAAGTTTTAAAAAAAACAGACCATGGGAATGCGAGGAAAAAAAAATATTAGATCTAACAGGCTGTTGATGAAATTCATAAAGAATGAACACCAAGAGATCACTTAAGTCATTCTTAATACATCACTTGTTGGAATAAGGCAATTTGTTGTTTCTGTTGTTGGTTTCTTGTATAATTACAATTTTTTGTTTTCTGGCAACATGACAATCTGGGATCTCTATTACTTAGTATTTTTTCTTGATTGGAAATTACTTACAGATCACATAAGGATTCAAAAGACAACACCTCTTCTTATTAAGTACTGAATTTAGCTTTCTCAACATACTCAATTCCTTTTCAAATATATGACTTGAATAATTACAATTTTTTCCAGCATCATTATAATCTAAGATATCTATTATTTCTCTGTTACATAGACAGCTCGTAAGGATTTCAGAAACATTGATTCAAAATTATATATTCAAGAAAAATGTCATCCAGGCACTGGCTCCAACTTTAGTTTTCTCTTGACCAACAAATCCATTTCCCGATTTATGCTGGTACATAATTATTAAAAAATTAAACAATAAACTCTAACCAGATGCTCAAAATGAGACTTGTCTAGAGGAACTTACAGAGTATTTACAAAAATATTTGGGAAAAAAAACCCAAAAACCTATAACAACACTATAATTATCAGAAGCTATTGATGCCAGACCAATCCAATAAAAAACATATTGTTAGTATCATAGATCTGTTGCAGTAGAAATTACATATGTCCCAGTTAATCTATGCTGAGAAAGAAATCAAAATAACTAAGTAACAAAACGCAACCAGACGATTAGAATCTCAATTACAAAATTGCAAGCCTATTTTCAACATTAGAAGATAGATAGCCGAAAACCGCACAAACCAAGCTAGAAATTTGTCATGCAAGCTGATAGGAATCAGGGGATTCGTCTCAATTATTAAAACAATATATATTAGTGCTCTGTTTACTGGAATTTTACAGTTTCTGGAGAAAACCATACAACCCTCATCTAAAGTTAAAAGTTCAAATGCAGAAAGATTTCACGTGTATTACAGTGCAGAGCTAAAGATCAACAATACTCTTACGATTTCAAGCCATATCTTTGTATCTTTGTTAAACTAATCATATAGAAAGAGGCCTGTACCATTGATACTTATTACACCAAATCAACGGATCTACACAATTATAGAAACTGAAAAAAGATTTAAACTCCCGACTCAAATCTAGAAACATCATGCTCAGTTACAACATCCAAAAGCTAAAGAACAGTATAACTCTACAAATAGAAGCTAAAGGCTGCCTTCGGCATCGGTTAAATATGTTTCTTAATGCTTCTCCAGTTGAAAAGTAGCAAAATCTTTGCATTACCAATCCAACGGAAATGATTGTCCACTAACATCTATTGCTTTCGATTCAACTAAAATCATTACTCCAGAAAAACGAAAAAATATTCAACCAACACAATTTCTTCCTCATTTACAGGGAAATAAGAGAAAATGAGGTGACCTTAAGCAAGAACAATCGAACTATCGATTCAAGTACAGAAACTTCAAGTGTAATTACAGTATCTGAAGCTAAACAACACCAAAACCTACAAATAAGAAGCTAAAGCTTCATCGTACTACTAATACTACACAACGTAAGAGATGCATAGAAGAGATCGTAATCGTTAAACCCTAATAACAGACTGTACAAATCGAATTTGAACAGAGAAACGTCAACAAAAAAATAAATCATCATACGGGATCACTGACCGGAGGCATGAATGACGCCGGAACATTTGGCCAACGGACCAAATCGCCGAACACTGTCGCCGGTTTTTGGCCGGGAAAGACAGGAGCAACGGACGATCACCGCCATTGCTTCGGATAAAGGTTGATATTTTCATGGCTTTTATACGGAGGAAACAAAGGAGTAAAGAATTTCTGTCACTGACGTGTAAAGCCTTAGATGGAGTGAGGCAAAGACACGTGTACAACTTGCCATTCAGTTGGGTCCATGTAGGGCTACTAATAACCCGTTGGCCTGCCCGCCCCGATCTTAGACGGGCCTGGACATTTGGGTGTCATTCTTGATCGGGAACTCATTCTAGAAACCTGTTGACTAAATTCATCTGGGAGCAAATTTTGAAGGCTTCTTGATCTTGTTTCGTTAGCACGTAACGAACAAATGTATTTGTAAGCTTGCTATTTGTCGTGATCTTGGGAGTTTTTCAAGCCAATTTTTTATAAAGAGAACACAAAAAGTAACTTAGGAAAAAACTTATATCCTACATTCAAAGAAATTTGTAATTTTTGAGATTATTTTACAAATAAAAAGCATTTCTCTTTTTCTAGGCTTCTTGGTTACAATGATCAATTAAGATTAATTTAATCCCACAGTTACAAGTTTGCCTTCAAAAATTTCTTAATTTTTTAGAAAGCACTTTTCTAAAAAGTCATTTCACTTCCTTAAAAGAACTTTCTAGAGTTTCCTTAGGCTGTGTTTGGAACTTTGGATTTCAGAAGAAAAGAAAAGAAAATACATTATTTTCAACTATTTGGCTGGATAGAGAAAATTAGAGGAAAAATTATAAAGAAAATGCTTTCTCTTGTTTGGCTGTGTAAAGAAAACCAAAATAAAAATTAGTCAGTTTTTTTGTTAGCTATATAAAATAATTGCATGGATTACAACATGCAATCCATGCATGTGGTGGTGACAGCGTGGTAGTAGGGGGTGGTGGTGGTAAAGAGGCTTTCTCTCCAACTTCTTTCATTTTCTTTTCTCTCAAAATCTTTACTACTTTGAAGAGAAAAGTTTTTAGTTACAAAGCGAAAATTTTCATTTCAAATCCTTTTCTTTTCTTTCAAAAATGGCCAACCAAACAAAAGAAAGTGCTTTATTTAGCACTTTCTTTTCTTCTGAAATCCATGGTTCCAAATACAACCTTAAAGAATATCTAAAAGAGTAAGCCTTGATGAGCCTTAATGTTAATCTACACACTCTTAGGTGGTTCACGTCAAGGCGTGACATACTACTCATCTTATTTACAAGTTTTTCATGTAAATTCTCAAAACTCATTCGTAAAATCTGAAATTAGGTTGGAGGCGATTCTATGATGAACAATATTTTCTCGTTCTCATTCTAAGAGAACTCATTTTGCCTTCTGAGAACTATTTATCTGTGAGAACTCATTCCAAGTCATGGAATGCGTTTCCGAAATGGAGGCAAACAAGGCCCAACTTAGTAAGTGTTTAGATCCATCGAGGATGGTAGACAAGAGGACACTTAACGGTTATCTCCTGTCCTTATCTAGTTGTCCCACCCTCACCTAATAACAGAATTTCAAAATCCAAATGTATCTTGCTCATTATACGCTAAAACCGGTTAGCATTTCCTTACAAGAGGTTAGCAATAAATCTTCCTTGTAGTCTCCATTTCATCAAACATAAATATATTAGGTAAGCTCATCATAGTGTTTAAATTCGGTATCGGATCGGGGATCGTTCCGGTTCGATACCAAGTTGGATCGGCCGATCCAAAGATTGTCTCGTTAATTAAAAAAAAAAATTCAAAAAATCAGAAAAATAAATAAATAAATAGAAATAGCCCTAACCCTTTTCTTTCGATTTTCATTTCAGAATCTCAAACTAGAAGAAGAAGTAGAAGAAGCAACAGCAGCAGACGAAGAAGAAAAAGAAGAAGAAAGAAGAAAGAAGAAGAAGAAGAAGAAGAATCAGCATTAGACGAAGTCACGAAGAAGAAGCAGCAGCAGCATCTGCATCAGACAAAGAAGAAGCAACAACAGCAGACGAAGAAGAAGAAGCAGCAGCAGCAGCATCAGACGAGAAGAAGCAACAGCAGCATCAAACAAAGAAGAAGCAGCAATAGCAGCATCAGACGAAGAAGCAGCAGGCCAGCAACAGCTTCAGACGAAGAAGAAAAAGAAAGAAGAAAGAAGAAAGAAGAAAGAAGAAAAAAAATCTCAATTTCTCCCTCTCTTCCCCCAAATCCTCTCTTCCCCAAATCGAATTCCGTCTCCCCCAAGACCTCTAATTTTTTTTTTTTAATTTAAAGTCTTGGACCGGACGATCCAACATTGACTCGTCCGGTCCGACTCGCCGATTCCATGACGGATCGGCCGATTTCGTGACGGATCGGCCGATCCGTCTCAAACTCGGTCCGAGTCACAGTTTTGGGGATCGTCCAGGATCGTGGATCGTCCTTAGCCGATCCCGAGTTGGACCGGACGATCCTTTACACTATGTTAGCTCATAACTGGTTCATGATAAAGATTACTAAGAAAAGAGTTATGTTGTTTAAAACAACTGGATCAACAACCCCATTTGAAACACTCGAGCTGGATTACTGTTAGTTTGTTTTAGCCACATTGGATTGCATATAAATGCCATTTAGATTGGAATATTGGATTTTGTTAATGGAAGGAATAATGATGGATTCTACTTACAGTTCTAGATTTCTTGTTTTGCTCCTAGTTTGTTTGTGTTCTTGCTTTTCATCGCGGACAACCGATGTTTCTTATGATGGGAGGGCAATTAAAATCGATGGAGTGAGGCGGGTTTTGTTCTCAGGCGCCATCCATTATCCACGAAGCACGCCGGAGGTAATTGGTTAATGGGTTTCTTCATAATCTTCTTCTTCTTCCTCAGGTTGATGATTGTTATGTGGGTTTCAGATGTGGCCAGATTTGATTCAGAAGGAAAAGGAGGGATCGACACAATCGAGACCTACGTCTTTTGGAATGCTCATGAGCCCCGTCGCCGCGAGGTTTTCCAGTCCCTCCCTCTTCAAATGTGTTAGATATCAAATTGACAAACATCTTAAAGGCGCTAAATTTTGCTTTTCAGTATGATTTTACAGGAAACCTAGACCTTGTAAGATTCCTCAGGACAATACAAGATGCAGGACTTTACGCAGTTATTCGCATTGGACCTTATGTTTGTGCTGAATGGAACTATGGGTAATTTTCCCCTCTTCAGATTACAGAATACAAAATGCTTGTATCGATAATCATTGAACTCGATAATGTTCTATCATTGGATTTATTTTATTATTAATTACTTTGCTATAATTGCTTATCTTTTTCTCTTCTGCTAGTGGATTTCCAGTATGGTTACACAATCTTCCAGGAGTTCAAATCAGAACAGATAATCAGATTTATAAGGTTATGACTATAATTCTTTGTTTCTATTTAGTTCTATTGATTGTAAATGCCTAATTTGGTTCTATTCAAAAGTAAAGAATATAAATGCCTAATGTTTCTATTTTACAATCACTCACTTCCTTCCAGGATGGGATGCAAAATTTCACTACTCTGATAGTAAAAATGGTTAAACAAGAGAAACTCCTTGCTCCACAAGGGGGACCCATCATCCTCCTCCAGGTTAGTTTTTATTCATTCATTGAAACAATGTGATACCATCCTTGATGTAATTGACTAGTTAGAATTCAGAAAGGTTATCGAGAGGTTTGAGATCTCTCTCTCTCTCTCTCTCTCTCTCTCGATCAAGCAATAATAATCATCACAGTAAAACGAAGATCACAACAATGCACACGTGGTTTGACAAAGCCTACATCCATGGGAGAGAAGAAGTTTCCACTATCCAAAAAACGAATTAGGATTATAACTTATACTCCTACCCGATATATAAAGCAAATCCCCAATATACCCTTATCGTACCTCAGGTGGCTCTGCCCCATGGGGCCCCTCAAGCCCCTCCCCCTTGAATCTAGAGACTAGTGAATATGAGCCACCCTCTCTCTCTCTCTCTCTCTCTCTCTCGCTCTCTCTCTCTCTCTCTCTCTCTCTCTCTCTCTCTCTCTCACACACACACACACACACACACACATTCAGTATCTAACGATTTGGTTGTGTTACAGATCGAGAATGAATTTGGTAATGTCATGGTTCATTATGGAGAGGTAGGTAAAAAATATGTTCAGTGGTGTGCAAATATGGCATTATCCCTCAATGTTGGTGTCCCCTGGATCATGTGCATGCAAGCTGATGCACCACCGACTGTGGTAATTTTCTTTTCTTTCCCCCCTAATCCATGGTTAGCAAAATCTCAAAACATAATAGAAGTATGGAAGAAATTGAATCATCACAGCAAAATTGAAGAATGGGATTCGTGTTGCAGACCCCAACTAATTGGGATAAGGCAATTTTTTTTTTTGGTGACGTGGAACCCCCGATCCCACTTAGTGGGGATAGGGTAAACCTCGGATACATGACCCCACCCACAAACACCATATATGAGGTAAGCTTGGGGACTCGAACCTGAGACCTCCAGTTCCTGAGCTGGAGAGCTTGCTAGTTGAGCTAACCCGTGTGGGTTAGGCATTTTGTTGTTGTTGTTGTAAATAGATTTGATCCCATTAATCTTTTTCACTTCTTTCTTTTAGTAAAACAAATTTTTGGTTTTCACCAAAAAATAAAAATAAAAAATAAAAAAAATAATGCTTTAATTTAAATTTCATTGTTACATTTTTTTTTCATTAACTGGTATGAACTCTAGTACATCACTTCAAGTATTTTTTACAGATCAACACTTGGAATGGATTTTATGGTGATTCTTTCAAGCCAAACAATCCAAACATTCCGAAAATGTGGACTGAGAATTGGACTGGCTGGTGGGATTCTTTTTGGTTTGATTACCTATTTTTCTTTTACTACAATGCAGATGTTTTAAGTTCCTCATCATAGATAGAGTTTAACATGGTATTCTTGTAGGTACAAGACCTGGGGTAACAAAAACCCATCAAGACCAGTTGAGGATATAGCTTATGCAGTTGCACTTTTCTTCCAATTTGGCGGCACTTTCAATAACTATTACATGGTTATTACCTCAATCCCAAAGAAACTTTATACGTCTATACACACACACACACATATATATATATACTCACACAACTACATATATGTTGATTGGGATCAAGCAATAATAATACACACAATAAAACGAAGATCAAAACAATGCAAACAGATATATGTGGTTAGGCAAACTCTACGTCCACAGGAGAGAAGAAGTTTCCACTATATCAAAAACGAATTAGGATTACAACTTAAACTCCTACCCGATATATAAGGTAAATCCCCAATATACCCTTACTGTACTGCAGGGGCGGAACCCCCCGCCCCCCCAACCTCATGGGGCCCCTCAGGTCCCTCCCCCCTAGATCTAGAGACTAGTGAAGATGAGCCACCCACTATCTCTAACAATGTACACACTAATTTATTTGTTCTCTTCCTTTGTCGTGATTTCAGTATCATGGTGGAACCAACTTTGGACGCACAGGAGGTATATACATCACTACTTCTTATGATTACGACGCGCCCCTTGATGAATATGGTAACTACACACACTCACTTAATATCCAAAGTTTTTGTTAAATTCAAATGACTCCTTTTTCTATGAAAGTAAATCAAGTTTACTGCTTACTCTCTACTCCTATATACACTTAAAAAACATTTTTACTATTAAAGATGCTTTGTTATATTAAAATCTTCAGGGAATTTGAGGCAATCTAAGTGGGGACATTTGAAGCAGCTCCATGCTACTATCAAAATGATGGAAAAAGTTCTCACCTATGGCAATGCATCGACCACTGACCTCGGGCACGGTGTTTTGGTAGGTCCTATGATCTCTTCCCATCTCCATTCTGTTCATGAATCAAGAACATTATATCTCTAATATAGGATCATTAATATTTAAGGCTACAACGTACACAGCAAATGGAACTTCAGGATGCTTCTTGAGCAACAAAAATGCATCAACAGACGCCACCATTGCATTCCAAGGAAGCCAGTACTTCCTGCCTGCCTGGTCTGTTAGTATTCTTCCTGATTGCAAGAAGGAGGTTTTCAACACTGCCAAGGTGAGAAGTTCAAAAGAAAATCACTGCCCTCCCATTGTTTCCATAAAATTTTTTATTTGCAGTCTACCAAAAGGTGTTCATCTGACAATTATGTGCATAGTGTTAAGTACCGGCTGATCCCGATTCGGATCAGCCGATACAACTCGGGATCGGCTCGGGACAAGTCACGATCCCAAGCCGATCCCGAAAATTGCTAAAGTTCTCTGACTCTTTCCGAAACTGAATCAGATCTTCCAATCTATATGATCTGACTCGGTTTTGGACTAGTCAGATCAGACGATCCAATATGGATCATTCGACACCCCTCAAAAAAATTGGGCCACGTTTGCATCGGGTGATCCAACTCTATATCGGATTGGGACGATCCCCGATCCAATACCGAGTTTAAACACTATGATTATGTGTTCTCTGTCTAAATCAATAAGCTAGAACTTAAAGAAGAAAAAACTAGAGGTAGCCTTGCTCATAAACTTTTTCTTTCCTAAAATGGCCAAACGATCATCAAACATATGGATTTTCAACTGGACATTCTTATATCTCAAAATAAATAAATATGTATAATCAAATTAGGTATGAAGTTGATGTTTCTTTGTTTTGTGTTTTTTGTTTTTGCTATTTTTCTTTGACAGGTTAACGTTCAAACATCTTTGATGACGATGAAACCAAATAGAGCAGAAAATGAACCTGCACAACTTAACTGGGTATGGAAGCCTGAGCCAATGAAGGACACAACTGTGAAAGGAAAAGGCTCATTTTCAGCAATGAAGCTCCTCGAACAAAAGGCGGCGGCAGCTGATGCTAGTGACTATTTGTGGTACATGACTAGGTAATTTCATCTATAAATCATCTTTCATATTTTCCTTTCAAAAGTCCTAAATTAATTTTGATGATTATACTGGTAATCCTCTATTATTACAGTATCAAAATCGAAAAGAAAGATCCCTTCTGGAATAAAAATATGACTCTACGAGTGAATACTACTGGCCCAA
>JAUPMG010044170.1:0-14141 GCA_031762675.1 Pachysandra terminalis | reverse complement strand
GGATCCGTTATCATGGGAGGATGGGATGTTGAGATATGGATGTACGGCTTGGTATGGTCATTACACTTACAGTAAATGGTACATCTGATAATTTCATCGTGAATACCTAGTTAACCACACACACTTGATTTCAGTGTTCCACTTCGTGTTGGTTGAATGATGTATTGTATTTCATGTGAGATTGTGTTTGATACTCTAGATTGTGTGATTATTGTTTGAATGGTTTGTTGTATTCTATGTGAGATTATGTTTGATGCCCTGGATTGTGTGATTCTATGTGAGATTGTGTTTGATGCTGTGAATTGTGTGTACACTCTGTACACTACTATTTAACTGTTTAGGTAGCGTGCACCTCTCGACTTGCACAACATTGAACTCGAGACCACTGTATGGTCAAGAGTGTGACCCTGTATTCCAAGACCTCAAGGTTGGGTCTTGTGACAGGACATGAGTGTGATCTGAATACCACATCTAGGGAGGGACGGACTGGATTTAGTTGAGGGTATAGCTAACCCAGTAGAATTTCTCTTTGCCCGAGGGCTCTGGTCCATGAACAAAGAAAAGATAAAAGGACCTCTGTAGTTTAGTCAGATGATCATGTTTTCCTGGGGGATACCGCAGGTGGCTGCAAGTCTCGGTCTACGGACCACTGACCAAAAATAAGTGGGGGGATTGTGCTTCTTTGGTTGAAAACCCTTAAAACTGCGCAATATCCATAGAATAGTCCTATTTCCTCCACATCCGCTTTGGTGGGGGATGATTTCAGGTCGTTGGAACATCCTGGGGCGCATTCAGGTTGCTGGGACACCCCGGATTTAGAGACTGGATCAGGAGGAAACAGGTTATATTGACACTCTGACAAAGTTGCATTTTCATTGCATTTGCTGATGCATTTGCATTCCATAATAGACTATTTATTAGATCACTATGGTGATGACTGTATTAGATGCTCAGCATGCATTAACAATTAATTTACCACAGGCATCTTGCATTATTACACTTTCTTTATTTCCTGAACTTGGAATATTGTAAATGTTTAGACTCTAGGATTATACATTATATAATACTGAATTTATATACTTATTGGCTCATGGAGCTCAAGCTTTTTAGCAACCAACATTTCACGCTCATTAGTTGAGGTGGCTGCATAGGAGTTTGAGATCTAGGCAGTCCTTTCAGCTCGTAGAGCTTGGTCGATGAGAATCTGGTTTGCGTATAGGACTCTGATAACATGTTAACTTTAGTCTAGAATTAGATATTCTGTTATTAGAATTTTTCATTTTCGGATGATGTAATATTATTTACTTATATCTTACTAGAACGTTTTTAGAACTTCCGCGTATGTTCGACCATGTTGATCCACCTCCATAGCGATGTGGGGTGAAGGTCGCAACTTATCCGAAAATTTCAAATTTTTGGTTTGGCTCGTGACAAAGATGGTATCAGAGCCTATGTTCTTCTAAGACTTAAGTAACTAGGTTAGGATGTTCATAGGATTTCAGGATAGGATCTTATAGATGTACCCTAAGTTTAGGACTTGTAGGGGATAAGGGAATTAGATATCTATAGGATGCAAGTTGTAAGGAGCGATGTGTGTTGTTTGTGCGTTCTAACTAGGGACTCTGGATGGATAATTGGGGACAGGAAGTACAACTGATTCTGAGAGTCCTAAGGTAGAAGCTACTGGGAGGGAGTCTTTGTTAAGCACTAGATTGTCATGTTATTAAAGGATGTGATGATCTAAGGCTTATGTTTGCCAATTAAAATTATTTAAAGTACTTAGAACTCTAATACAAACAAAATTTCAAATTTGGAGGTCAAATGTAGTTGCAAATGCACTAGACTGAGAAATTTAAGAATTTGGTAGGAATTAGATTATATATAAATAAAGAGGATAATATTATGAAATTAGTTAATCACTTCATTTTATTATGTATGTAACATTTTATATAATCACACAAAGTTGCTAATAGGATCAAAGTCTGGAGAAGTCACTAATCGTACCAGATCCGGACCGAGAACCATAGTCTGATGAATCTCTGTGTTCGTCTGCTCAATCTTTAAGTCTTTGCTTGGATGGTTTGAGGTGATATATGATTTCGTGTGTTTCCATTAGCAGGGTGACTTTAGATCTTTATCTTTGCTCTTCTTGGTGATCTCCTCTTACCGAAGGCACACCTTTACAGAGTATAATTACTTCTAGTTATAGGATTTCCTTCTCGCAGTGTATTGACTTTATTCTTCCTACTGAGCATATGTGTGTTTATTGGGTAGCCAGTATTGGCCCCTCTCTTCCATTGTAATCAAACAACATGTTTACGCTATGATATTAAGCACATAATATTGGATTCAAATTTCAATTTTTGAGAAATTTTCAGTTTCCCCAGAACCTTTCTGGCTGTGGCAAGGTTTGTAATATCATTCCTTCCTTAGCCATCATGCCTCCCACCTTCTTCATCTCCTGAAAAACTTCCTTAGATAACGCTGAACAATTAGATTAGAAACCTAGCTTAATAGATCACTTCGTTTATTTTTAGGGCTCGTATATGGTGGGAGACTGTACTAGAGATCAAACATGTCAGCTCGTGGATGGAATTCGATGAAATCTTCTACCTGGAGTACTTTTCCAAGATAATTAGAAGAATAGAAGCAAGCGTTCAGATTCGAGAGCGGACTAAGGCACTGTATCAGGAGAAGATTGGTCGTACGAGGGTTCACCAAGTATCATGAAGTGGTTGACTGCGCCACAAGGTAGGGAAGGAAATGCGAGTCTTATGAGATTTGACATCAGAAGAAGGAAAGAAATTCCAGAAATCACCAAGCTGAAATACAGAAAGGACAAAAGGCACAAGAACCAAAGAACATTCAAGATTTCAGTAGCGAACGCCAGAGATATTTCAACTGCAGAAAGGTAGGACATCAACGAGAAGAGTGTTGGACATCAAAGGGATCATGACAGAATTCATTACAAGGGCAGCAATAGAGTGTATCCGAACTCCAATTTCCAATAGAATCAAAAGCCAGCACAACAACATCAAACAGACGAAGTGACTGGCCGTTCAATCTGAACTAGGCAAAAGTATCACCTTCCAGAATATTCAAGGTAAGTATCCAAAACTTTTTCCGGTTAGGTAAGGGAGTTTCGAGGACAAAATTCTTTTAAGGAGGGTAGGCTGTAACAACCTGAATAAAACATAAAATATTAATTTGGAAACTTAAGGGTAAAATGGTAATTTGGGAAATTTTAACTTAATTTCAGTAATTAATTAGGATTAAGAGCAGTTAAAATTATTAATTTCGTATGACACTATAGGTTTCCTTAAATCATTAAAACTGATTATGTCAGCCATAATTAAATTAAGAAACAAAATAGGTCTGATAACCCAATTTAATAATTAAATAAGAAATATAGTGCATTGCGATCGAGCGCACCTTCATGCGATCGAGCGCAGTAATAATAATTCTTACAGATTTAATTAGGCGAATAAAGTATTGTCTGATTGAATTCTCTGCAATACTTCTTAATCTTTTATTTAAGCATGTTTATGTTTTAAAAACTTGTATTTTCCATTTCTTTGTTTTGAACGCCGATCGGATTGGAGCCGACCATGCGATCGTGTTCGGGATGAATGTTTGGTCCTAGTGCTTGATATGGTAGTTGTCCTTTAAGTATTTGAGCTAATGACAAACTTGTAATTATCTTTATTTCAATGAGGTGTAGGGTTCATATTTTAGTAGTTGTGTTTGTATGGTCTAGATTAAAGTAGTTAAATTTCGAAGGTTGAGATTAGAGTGGTTGTATTTAATGGCTTAAATGTGGACACTTGGCATGTAGTGGGTAGAATGAGAAAGAATCTCATTTGGGTTTCATTTGAGTTTCAATTTCTTTTGGTTTTAGCCTTCATTTGAGTTCATTTCAATTGAGTTTGGTCCCTTGGCTTGAAAATGACATATGTTAATCTCTAAGTGTTTAGGAATTGAGAAAAATCAGTATAGAAGAAAACCCCATTGATTTTGAGCTATTCTGGGCCTTAGGCAGTTAGGGCAGCCTAAATCGTCACCGAACACATTCCCGGCTGTAGGCGGACCCTTAGGCCAGTCTAAATGGTTGTCGAACAAGTCACCTAGCATGAACACCCCGCCGAGCATTAATACTCCGCCGAATGGGTTTCGGTGCGCCGAATGGGTTTCAGTGCGCCGAACGGTGCTCCGGGTTGACTTAGGTGCGCCGATGGGTGCGTCGAAGTGGTAGCCGAGACTTAGTTTTCTGGTTTTGTCGCTAAGACACAGTCGGTCCACCGAGCTAGTCGTCGAGGCAGGTTTTGGTGCGCTGAAGACCTCGCCGAAGACTCCACCGAACCTGATAGATTGGACTCAAGTTGATAATTATTGATAGTTACACATTTACATAGTTAGTAATCAAAATTCATGATATGTACACCGTAGTGGTATTGTTTGGAAACTTTCACATTGTGACTTGAGTTAGGGAGACATTATGACAACTTGCAACATGTGATATATGCCCCGTAGAAATCACAATGCACTTGGCACGTAACCTAGAGTTCTCCCATTCCTGTCAAGTATGATATCACATGAGTACAGATGTGGCCATTGTAATTTGTGCTTCCTCACGGACCCGTTATAACGTACGGATGAGATATTGGGATATGGATGCACGACCTAGTATGTCATTACACTTACAGTAAATGGTACATATGATATTTTCGTCGTGAATACCTAGTAAACCACATACACTTGTTTTCAGTGTTCCACTTCGTGGTTCTTGAATGTTGTATTGTATTTCATGTGAGATTGTGTTTGATACTCTGGATTGTGTGATTATTGTTTGAATGGTTTGTTGTATTCTGTGTGAGCTTATTTTTGATGCCCTGGATTGTGTGATTGTGTTTGATGCTGTGAATTGTGTGTTTACACCCTATACACTACTATTTGACTGTTTAGGTAGCGTGCACCTCTCCACTTACACAGCATTGAACTCGAGACCATTATATGGTCAAGAGTATGACCCTGTATTCCAAGACCTCAAGGTTGGGTCTTGTGACTGGACATGAGTGTGATGTGAATACCACATCTAGGGAGGGACTGGCTGGATTTCGTTGATGGTATAGCTATCCCAATTGACTTTCTCTTTGGCCGAGGGCTCTGGGCCATGAACAAAGAAAAGATAAAAGGACCTCTGTAGTGTAGTTAGATGATCATATTTTCCTCAGGGATACCGCAGGTGACTGCAAGTCTCGGTCTATGGACCACTGACCAAAAATAAGTTGGGGGATTGTGCCTCCTAGGTTGAAAACCCTTAAAACTGCGCAATATCCGTAGAATAGTCCTATTTCCTCTACATCCGCTACGGCGGGGGATGATTTCTAGTCGCTGAAAAGTCCTGGGGTGCATTCAGGTTGCTAGGACACCCTAGATTTAGAAACTGGATTAGGAGGAAACAAGTTATATTGACACTCAGGCAGAGTTGCATTTTCATTGCATTTGCTGATGCATTTGCATTCCATATTAGACTATTTATTAGATCACTGTGGTGATGACTGTATTAGGTGCACAACATGCATTAATAATTAATTTACTACCGGCATCTTGGATTATTACGCTTTCTTTATTTCTTAAACTTGGAATATTGTAAATGTTTAGACTCTAGGATTATACCTTATATATTCTTGAATTTATGTACTTATTAGCTCGTGGGGCTTATGCTTTTTAGCAACCAACATTTCAGGCTCGTTAGTCGAGGTAACTGCAGAGGAATTTAAGGTCTAGGCAGACCTTTTAGTTCTTAAAGCTTGGTCGATGGGAGACTGGTTTGGGTATAGCACTCTGATAACATGTTAACTTTAGTCTAGAATTAGACAGTCTTTTATTGAAATTTTTTAGTTTTAGATGATGTAATTTTAGTTACTTATATCTTACTAGAATGTTATTAAATTTCTGGTTCGGGTCGTGACACTATCCATAGTGGAAAGGTGAGCCTGAGCAGCAATCCAAGATATAAATGAGTGTTTAATTATATTGTTAGAGAACCAATCCACCTTGTATGTTTTGAAGGAATCTTGGGTAGGGTGGAAGAATGTCTATGTGCTCTTCATATCAAACCTACTAGTGGAGCTGGGTAGCCAAGCAACCCTGTCTTGACCAGCTATAATTTTAACATTAGTTGTGTCTTGCCAAACAGAGTTGAGCTTGTGATTCGTGGAGTGTAGATTCATCCACCTACCATTAAACAAATCCTGTCCACTTTGTCATTTATATCGAAACCTTCATTGTGGATCTGCCTCAGAGTGATAATCTTGGTTATAGGACCCTTTGGATGCCAGGTATCAAACCAGAGCCATGTGTATTTTCCATTAGCAACCTAATTAACCATGAGTAATCTAGTCTTATCTCTAATATTGAGTATTTTCCTCCAAGACCACGAACAAAAGGTAGGAACCTTAATTGTCCAGAAGTTCTTATCCTTTTTTATCCAAACTTGGACATTACTATGGATCAACTCGAGGTTGTTAAACCTAATATCCGAGCATGAGGCTTTGATACCAATTGAAAGTGCACGTAGTAATAACCTAGAGGGGGTGAATAGGTTTTAAGACGATATGCAGAATTTTGAGCCCAATTTAAAACCTAATTGATTATGCTATTGATTTTTTAATTATGGGGTGAATTACAAACAATAGATCACATATGGGAATTGTGTTGAATATAAATTATATGGAAATTAAAGGCGAAAGAAAACCATTCAACACATGCAATTTATAGTGGTTCGGCACCCCAGCCTACTGCACTCCCTTGAGATACCATCCGCAGGTCTTGAGGATTTCACTATGGCAGGTTTTGTCCACTACGGCTAACCTCCAACCCTTTCAAGGTTTTCGCGGCAACCTCAAACCGTTACAGTTTTTAAACAATTAAATACAGTAAATGGATTACTTATAGATGTACCAATTCGAAGTCCATCTGGTGGTGTGAGTTTGAATCCCCATCTTCGCGCTCATGTTCCTCGCTCCGGCTGCAATGTATCTCGTCATTGCACGCTTAATGGAGGCGGGAGAGACCTTAAATGTCCCTCAAACTTAGACATTACTACGGATCAACTCGAGGTTGTTAAACCTAATATCCGAGCACGAGGCTCTGATACAAATTGAAAGTGCACGTAGTAATAACCTAGAGGGGGGGGGGTGAATAGGTTTGGACCCAATATGCGGAATTTGAGCCCAATTTAAAACCTAATTGATTATGCTATTGATTTGTTAATTACAGGGAGAATTACAAACATTAGCTTGCATATGGAAATTGCATTGCATACAAATTATATGGAAATTAAATGTGAAATCTAACCGTTCAACACAAGTGATTTATAGTGGGTCGACACCCCGGCCTACTCCACTCCCTTGAGATACCATCCGCGGGTGTCAAGGATTTCACTATGACAGGTTTTATTCATTACGGCTAACCTCCAAACCGTATCGAAAAATTAACTTGCATTTCCTATGACAACACGAGGTTTCAATGGCTAACCTCCAACCCTCTTAAGGTTCTTACGGAAACCTCAAGTCGTTACAGTTTTTAAACAAATAAAAACAGTAAAATGGACTACTTGTTATAGATATACCAATTCGAAGTCCGTCCAGTGGTGTGAGCTTGAATCCTCATCTAAGCGTTCATGTTCCTTGCTTCGACTACAATGGATCTCGTCGTTCCACGCTCGATGGAGGTGAGGGCCTTACAACAGTAGATGTGTGTGTGTGTGTGTGAGATGATCTAATCTATGCATCACAACAAAAAGGAAGGACTTGGAGCTCAATCCTTCTTCAATTTAATTGGCATGGAATGCCATTTTCATATGAATGGGAAGAAGATGGACGGAGAGGACTTCTCTAGCCTAAAGAAGAGAAAAATGCTCTCAGATCTAATCTAGGGCTTTGAGAGAATTCTCGTGCAGGTCTTGAGAAAAAATAACACCCAACATTCTTTATAGTTTTAGAGTTTTACAGACCCACCGGTCGATCGGTGCGATGCACCGGTCGATCGGTTGGCTCCCACCAACTTAAAATTCAAATGAACAGTCAGTTGGTAAGACCTACTGATTGACCTTTCGAGCCGTTGGTCGGCGGGACATTTTGTCAGTCAACCGGTAACACTCAGGGCTTTCAAAACCGTGACATGTTTTTAAGCAATTGGTGAGCTTAACTGAATGATAGGGATTCGATCGGAAGCTCCTTCCAGTCAACCGTTCAACTTGTTCAATCAATTGGGCATGTGCAGATCGCACAGACCAGTAATGGTCTGCGATGCAACGGACAACAGGGACCGATTACTCGGAGACTGACCGGTGACATTTTTCGGTTGACCGGTGCCCTGGGAATGCCTAATGTCATCATTTCAATGTTCAATTCCCCAAGGACCATCCACGAATGTATAGGCCATCCATTCGTGGGCAATCCTTGGCTGTCCAGACTTGCATCTGGATGGCCAAAGACCACGGAGTTCCCCTTAACTGGTAAGGGTACTTCAAGCTCCAATGAAATAAGTCAATATGCAATAAATATGCATTTCTGGGGGCTGTCTAGTGCATGTGTGTATATATCTTGGTTAGGGAATCAATCCGATAGATGCTTCATTGTAGCTTGGTTTTCCTTGAACCCGCAATGCTTGATCTTCAATATACTCGATTACAAATGAACAAGGACTATGTCATAACATTAACAAACACCAGAATGTCTAGGAAAAACCTATGAAATTTACATAAATCATGCTTGGTGTGATGTTTGATGTATCTATGGGAGTGTGAGCATGTTTCTCTATTGATGTGATGAGAATATATGATGAACTGTCACACCCTGATCCCCATGGCACAGTTCCCAATGAGGATTGCACGAATCTCAATGTGAGACCTTCGGGATCCACAACTGGACTGCGGATTGCCACCGCAACATAAGTAGATAAAAGCAGTAATTACTTTGATTTAACTAGAATCAGAGTGCGGAAGTACTACAACACAAATAATCCAACTTCAAATAAAATGTTAAAAAAATCAATGTATGGGCCTCAGTTGGGCCAAAAATTCAACAAGTTTAACTACAACATCCCACGTGTTCAAACACCACATGTTAACATCATAAAACAATGTCTAACTCCCTCGGGAATGTAAACCAACAAAAGAAAAGCAAAGAAATCAACAAGTCCACAAGCAACATAATCTCCAGCTAGAGCAGTCACTCTTCCTCCCATCCTACAACATAAAACGTTGCGTGAGCCTATGATGCCCAGTAAGAAACATGGAATGGTCACCCGTCCTCTTATGGAAATCAATCAAAAGGGGTTAGTACGATAATAATCTAATAACAAGAACAACGTAATCTAATGCCAGATGAGTAGTTTAAATGAAACATAATGGGATGAGATGAAATCATTCACATGACCTAAGATGAATGCAATGAGTATTACACACAGTTAAGGATAGATATGCACAATGTGATGTAGTAAGATTAACATCGCTTAACAAGTGGACCTCATACGGCGCTTCCCACAACAATGACCGATTTAGGACGTATCCAAGGAATTACCGGAACCCCCTCTTCGTTCCGGGTGCTAACCCATTGCACGAAGGCTACTACACAGTATGCCTAATTTCTGAGTGTACAATACTTGAGGAGTAGTGAACCTGTATAGGCGCTCGTAAGCATCCTACCCTAGTTTAAGTGGGATCTTTCACCCCACGGGTACATAGTCAACCCAGTCCAGAAGCATCACAGTTGTTTCTCCGTAAATTTTCACCTCCCAGTACACTTATCAGTTGACATCAACCTAGTATGTAATGCATTAACGAGGATACTAAGTGAAGGCCTACAACAGAAACTATCTGAGTGCCCATACGGATAATCAGATTGTCCACATTCACAAGCTTCCATCCATTATCACAACAAGCACAATAATCAAGTGGATTACTATGTGTCCACAACCAAACGGAATCAACCTAAGATGGAAATGGTTGTCACAAGAACCTCGAAACACCAAGATTATGGTTAAGTCTTGTTTCTGGAAACCAACAACAACAATGGTCGAAGCCCCATAACATCCACCTAGATCATTCTCCAAAATATTCCATTTACTATGCAAGTTACAGGGTTTTCGGCAGAGGCGTCGGTCGACCAAAGGTCAATGAGAATTCACAAGGTCGTCGGCAGAGGCGTCTGTGGATCGAAGCCTGCCTGAAAATGCGTCTCTGTCAGGAGAGGCATTGGTGGACCAAAACCTACCTATCTACGCAAACTCTGGGTTTTTTTTTGGGTCTTGAAATCCAAATCTAGGTTATCAAATCCATTCTAAACATCTTATATTCCCTTCTTTATCTCTGAAAACATAAATATACACCAATAAATCATTCAAAAACCAATATAATAAGGATCTAAACGTTTAATCATCATTATAAGCAAACAATCATTCGAATAAAAAACATGAGATATAGATTTCAATAAAAGAACTATAATCATCCCAGCAGCTTACTTGAACCTTCTTGAGTCTCGAAATACTCCTTAGAATGCTCTACCTCGTGAGAATCAAAGTTGCAACGATCCAAGCCTTCACGTGTTCCGGCCTCCACGATCTCAAGAAGCTCTTCTTCTTCTTCTTCTTTTTTCTCCTCAGAAAACTTCTCAGATCTCAGATCTAAACCCAAACAAGTAAGAGGTGAGATTGGAAACCCCATTCTCATAAACCTCACTTGCCAAAACACAATCCCCTATTACCATAACCGAATGCATGGCCCCTTGATCGTGCGCGCCCAAAACAAAATTTCTAACTGATTTGATTTTCTTCAAATCAATCCCCCTTTACTTTTCATAATAACAAAATAACCCCCAATTACATACTCACATTACACAAATAATCATGTAGCATATTAATCTCATTTACACACCAAATAAATCCAGAACAATATCATTAAATTTTGAAATTTCAAATCATTAACTATGGGCGATCCTTTAATGGATTTAGGTCCCTACAACCTTCCTCCCTTAAAAGAATTTCATCCACAAAATTTGCGTACCTCAATCCATGAACAAATGTGGGTAGTGCTCCCGAATCTCCGACTCTCGCTCCCAAGAACCTTCCGTCTTGTCATGATGTCCCCATTAAATCTTCATCAATGGTGTAGTCTTCGTCCACAATACATGTTCCTTATGCTCTAGGATCAACATTGGCTTCTCAATGTAGGTGACGTCTTCTTGGAGTTGCAATTGTGTCCAATCTAGCACGTGTGAAGGGTCTGGCTCGTATTTCCATAGAAGTGATATGTAAAACACATCATGAATCACTAACAATTGAGGCGGTGAGGTTACTCGATATGCAACACGTCCGATACGCTCGCGTATCTCGAAAGGTCTGACAAAACGAGGTGCTAGCTTTCCTTTCTTGCAGAAACGCATCACTCCTTTCAACGGTGAAAGTTTGAGGAATACTCGATCCCCAATAGCGAACTCTTGTTCTCGTCGTCTCTTGTCCGCATAGCTCTTCTGCCTACTTTGTGCTGTCTTCAGTCTCTCCCGGATGAGCTTCACTTTCTCAATACTTTGCTGCACTTGCTCAGGTCCAAGGATACCGACATCACCCACTTCGAACCAACACAAAGGTGAACGACACGGCCGACCATACAAAGCTTCAAAAGGTGCCATGCCAATACTCACATGGAAGCTGTTGTTGTAGGAAAAATCCACTAATGGTAGATGCTCTCCCCAAATTCCTCCGAAATCCATCACGCAAGCTCGCAACATGTCCTCAAGAACTTGGTTGACTCTCTTCGTCTGACCATTCTTCTGCGAGTGATAAGCAGTGCTGAAATCAAGTCTCTTACCCAAGGCCTTCTGCAAAACTTCCTAAAATCTGGATGTGAACAAGGATCCATGATCTGATACGATGTTGACTGAAACTCCGTGTAGTCGCAAAATCTCATGAATGTACAGTCTAGTAATCTCCTCGGCTCTAGCTGAAGTTTGAATTGGTAGAAAATGAGCAGATTTGTTCAATCGATCAAAAATCACCCAAATCGAATCAAAGCTCCCTCGAGTCTTTGATATTCCGATCATGAAATCCATGGTGATGTGCTTCCACTTCCATTCTGCAATCGGTAATGGCTATAGAAATCATGCTGATCTCATGTGCTCGGCTTTCATCAGTTCGCAAGTGACACACGATGCCACATACTGAGCGATCTCTCTCTTCATACCTGGCCACCAAACTTTTTGACGTAGGTCTCTATATATCTTCATGCTCCCTAGATGAATGGAGTAGCGCGACTTGTGTGACTCGTCCAAGATCACTCTCTCGACGTTCTGGTCCTCTGGTATGCAAAGTCGGCCTCGGAATCTGATCAGACCATCTGTATGAACAATCCACTTTGGCTTGCTATAGTCCACTACAAGTGATAGTAGATCCAAAACGTTCTTTTGAAGCTCTGCAATCCACTGCTAGTGATGGCTTGGCCACAAGGCTGAACAAATAACCACCACAACGCTGACCTGTTGGCTGGACTCCCAAGTCTGAGATAACCTCTTGGTGTCTCCACTCCTGTCTCATCAATTGGGAAAGAACTCCACGTGGTCTGTGGCTCAAAGCGTCTACCACCACATTAGCCTTCCCAGGATTGTACCTAAGCATCAAAATATAATCATTTACCAACTTTAACCACCTCCTCTGGCGCATATTCAGATCCTTCTGAGTGAAATTATATTTCAATCTCTTATGATCCGAAAATAGCTCGAATTACTCTCCATACAGGTAGTGCCTCCAAAGCTTCAAAGAAACAACAACAACAGCCAACTCTAGATCATGAGTAGGGTAGTTGTGGTCATAAACGTTAAGTTTCCTAGAAGCATACGCCACAACACGACCCTCCTGCATAAGAACAGCTCCCAAACCTTGCAATGATGTGTCGTTGTAGACTTCCATCTTCTGGCCTGTAATTGGTACAATAAGAATGGGTGCCGACGTCAATCTCTTCTTCAGCTCCTCAAAAGTAGCATCACGATTCTTGTCCCAGACGAATTTGACTTCCTTCTGAGTCAAGCAAGTCAAGGGTCTCGAAATCAATGAAAATCCCTCGATGAATCTTCCATAGTAACCTGCAAGACCTAGGAAACTCTTGATATCTGATGCATTCGTCGGTCATTCCCAACCAAGAACTGCCTCAACTTTGGTCGGATTCACAGAAATAACGTTTTTGGATACCACGTGCCCAAGAAACTTGACCTTGTCTTTCCAGAAGTTACACTTATCCAGTTTAGCATACAACTGGTGGTCGAACAAAGTCTGAAGGAAAATCTGTAGATGCTCCTCATGCTCCTCTATAAATATCTAATAAACAACAATTTCATCCACAGAAATAACCACGAAGCGATCAAGAAAAGACCTAAACACCCGGTGCATAAGGTCCATGAAGGATGCAGGTGCGTTCGTCAATCTGAATGGCATGGCAAGGAACTCATAGTGACCATATCGGGTACAAAATGCTGTCTCTGAATATCTTCGTCTCGAATCCTTAACTGATGATACCCTGATCTCAAGTCAATCTTTGAGAAGTATTGTGCTCCCCTCAACTGGTTGAACAGATCATCAATCCTCGACAACGAATACTTGTTCTTCACGGTGACTCGGTTCAGCTACCTGTAATCGATGCAAAGCTGTAGAGAACCGTCCTTCTTCTTCACAAAGATAATTGGCGCTCCCTCAGGTGAAGTACTAGGCCCGATGGATCCCAGGGTGTTCAACTCATTTTGTGCCTTAACCTCTTGCATTTCGATCGGTGCCATTCTGTAAGTCGTGAGCTAGATGGGACTAGTACCAGGAATAAGCTTGATGCAGAAATCTACCTCCCATTTAGGCGGCAAACCCAGAATCTCTTAGAATACATGACCAAAGTCTCTCACCACAAGAATCTCCTCTAAGGATAGCTTCTGAACACTTTATGTAGCAAACAGGAAGTCGGACTGATAACTGATGTTTCAAAATGAGAACACCTCGCAAGTGCACGAGTTCTATCGTAGCTCAGCAAGTACAAGGGTATCGTACCCAAGGGATTGAGATGATTGACTTGTTTAAGTCACTTGACAACTAATTAGTCCAAA
>JAUPMG010044160.1:0-14141 GCA_031762675.1 Pachysandra terminalis | reverse complement strand
CCTTAGTTGTAGAAATTGATTGCAGAACACTTCTGCAACTACTCTTTGGCTAAAACCCCTTTGAGATTTGGGAGATTTCTTCTTCCCCTTCTCCTCTTCTCCGTTTCTTTTTCTTCTTCCCAAACTTCTAAAACTAAAAATCTGAGAAAGAATGATAAAGAAATATCTTTTGATATTTCTCTTGCGTTACAGCGGAAAACACGGAGGACACAACTCTAGTACTCCCATTTCCACTTAATCGCCCTATTAGCGATATAAGCTCGGTTCTAAGTTCAAATTACAATCTTAGACATAGAAATAAATAATTATTTTATTTATTTGATTAATTTCTAAAAAAATTAGGGTTATTACAATCTAACCCCCTAAAAGAATTCTGTCCTCAAAATTACATGCCTGAGTATCCAACCAGTTCCCACGTGGCATCAGATTCATCGTGTCGGCTGAAACTGATGTAACTGTGAAGATACCGCTCTTGGAGGCAATTGACAATCTCTCTGCAAATGCCCCTTTCTGCCACAGTGATAACACCTAACATCTTTAGCATACCCAGGAGGATGCACAAATGATTCACTCTCTGAAGCATGAGTCATTTCCTCCATTTTTCTTTTTCCCTCTTCTTTTCTTTCCTCAGACTTTGTATACTTGATTTTCTTATGTTCTTTCTTTCTCTCATCTCTCACCTTCTGATACTTTTGACTATTTTTCTCTATTCTTCTTGCCGTGTCTACAACAACCAGATACGAAGTGTATTCTCTCACAGCCATCCGCCCTCGGATGCTACCTTTCAACCCTTGCTCAAAATAAAAGTATTTTCTGCTCTTCAGTGTCTACAGAGTGAGGATCCAACTGTGAAAGTTCTGTAAATTTAGCCACATAAACTGGGTCTGTCATATTCCCCTGTTCTAGATGCAGAAACTCTATCTTCTTTTCCTTCCTCATACTACTGGGAAAATATTTCTGAAGAAAAGGTTTCTTGAATACATCCCAGGTCACTACCCCATCTCCTAATCCCAAGGCTACAGCCTTCCACCATCTTCTGGCTTCACCTTCAAACATGAAGACTGCCAATCTTGTCTTTTCCTGACTTGTACAACCTAGAGCTTCAAACACATGCTCTACCTGATCAATCCACTCTGTAGCTTCCAGCGGCTCCAGAGTTCCTTTAAACACTGCTGGTCCTAGTTTCTTGAAACTTTCCAGCATCTTCACAAAAGTGCATTCTGCGATCTAGCAGCACCCACAAAACTCTCCATTAGATTAAACATCTGCCTCATCCCAGGCTCCTTTTTGTCTGGGCCAGTACTTGACTCAGCTTGTGAAGTTCTGGTTCTTCTTTGTCCAGCCATAATGAAATTTAACAGTATAGGGTTCAGAATATTATGCAGAGATATCACCCGACTACTTTATCTTATGCTACCAATCAAAAAATCAACATACATGTATCACAAAACACACACAACAACTCAGATGCATAAAACAATCATCATACCAAACTCCCTAAGACCACTAAGTCTCTTTTCATCACTCCATCCTTCCATCTATCCTCAACAATCCTATGCTCTATTCACTTCAGAATCATCTCTTCAATAAATCCTTTGCTCTGATACCACTTTGGTGTCAAAGTCATCTTCTTCAGAATCATTCACTCTTTCTCAAACAACCTTATCCTCAAATTAACTTTTGCTCTGATACCACTTTGTCACGACTCGAATTCCAAGGTAAAGCACGTGATTCACACAAGCGTAGACCTCGAATTCCAAGCTGTAACTCTCACCCTCAACTAATTATTTTTTTTTACAACCATTAACAGACAAAGAGGGTGGTACAACCATAACTCACATTCAGAGCATGATATAACATCATCAATCTCAACGCAGCAAAAATAATATCAAAACCTGAAAATACTACCATGCATCAAGATGTGAATCAAAACATCACATCACTTAAGATGCCCAAAACATAAAGTATTTCTACATCTATGTATCGGAAATACAATACGAATAAAACTATTCCATGTTTTAAACCAAAATTAGTGTTTACATAAACTCCATCTAATCCTCAAAGCAAACAAAAGGAACGCTCCTCAAGCGCTCTGCCACGAGCATCCACGTCATGTGCTCAATCAGGATCCTCCTCAGGTGCATCTACATAACCTGAAATGTTTGTGGCCAAAGGCCTAAGCTACACGGCCCAGCAAGCAATAATATGTAAAACACAAGAAACAATAACATGCTCATATGATCATGCATGCCATGGCATGTGATGTGCAAGTTAAGTTCATTATATGATATGAATTGAACATATAACAATAAGACCAATCATGATGGCCCTTTTCAATCACGTGATATGCAATAATGAATGACTTGATGCATATAGTGTAGTAAAGTGCTCGCGTCAGACCCAGTGAGTATCCTTAAGCACCAAACTTGGTGAACGGCCTCCAACATAGGCCTAGGACTACCACTGCTTCCATGTGTACAACTTGGGTTTAAGGGATTCTGAACCCTCAGGAATTCAAGTCCAGCATCCTATTTCTGTCTGAGAACTGGGGTAAGACCAATCTGTCATTACAACCCCATTTAGCCCAAGGGTAAGACCAATCTGTCCCCAAAACCCTCCGCGACAAACTTCAACTCACGATATATCAAGCTGTTTATCTTTTCATCATACTACATATAGATGTCCTGGGCTATTAGGGTAGCGAGCCCCTCACCCTTAGTTCTTTTTGAACTTATACACATATAATCCCTTTAGCGGGATACCGTAGAGATATATATTCTCTAAATTTAGGGAAATGCTTTTCATTCCTTTTTCATTCTCATTCATCCAATCTCTCGTCAATATAAAGACATTGAGGCTCCGATGTGGTCTTAGTCCTCATAAGGACTTTCACATGCATGTCCATTAATGCATGATTACCACAAGCAACTACATGAATGCAATAACATTATTTATGAAAATTTAGTCATGCATTCAATTAACCATCATCAGATTATCCATGCTTAAACGTATGCAATTAATTAAACATACATTCATTAAATTTCAAGTATAATATACATAGGGGTAATATAGTCATTTTATATTTTTAACTATCACAACATGTGCCCCTTACACCCACATACAATATCATACCATCACATTCGAACTTGGTTTTGATTCGAAGTTGGAATCAAAACACTGTTTTGGGAAACGACAGTCGATCGATCGGTATTCAGTTCCGATCGATCGCACACCAAGTTCCGATCGATCGCACACCCAGAAACATGAACATCAATTTTTGCTATCAAATTTCAAACTATGCTTACATATATGCACTTTTAATTCATAAATTAAACATACTCACATACCACACAATAAAGAACATCCATATCATCAATTTAAACATCAATTCATCATCATTCATCTTGATTTAAAGAAAATCAAACCCTAGAACACAAACTGAAAATCTGAACTAGGTAAGATTCAAATCAAACTAAAATATATGTATATCATTAGTTCTCTCCCCAGATACAATATTACACCCAACCCATGAGTGTAAACTCCAAAATCACCAAGAACATATAAGAATCTTAGTGATTTGCATAAAATCACTTACCTTATTTGCAGAAATTGGTTGTAGAACACTTCTGTAACTACTCTTTGGCTAAAACCCCTTTGAGATTTGGGATATTTCTTCTTCCCCTTCTTTTCTTCTCCTTTTCTTTTTCTTCTTCCCAAACTTCTCAAACCAAAAATCTGAGAAAGAATGATAAAGAAATATCTTTTGATATTTCTCTCGCGTTACGGCTGAAAACACGGAGGACACAACTCTAGTACTCCCATTTCCACTTAATCGCCCTATTAGCGATATAAACTCGGTTCTAAGTTCAAATTAGAAACTTCGATGTAGAAATAATTAATTATTTTATTTATTTATTTAATTAATTTCTAAAGGAATTAGGATTATTACAAGTCGTCCCCGTGCTTCTCCCTTCTTTTCAAAGCTTTATCAATCGTTGTCTTCCTTTCTTTGTCTCCCCTTTCTCTATCTTCCTCATCCTCACTCTCCTCGTGCCCATCGTACCCGAGTTCTTCTTGTTCCTCTTCTTCCTCTTTCTTCTACTTTGCTATTCTAGCCTTCTTTATCCTACGGTACTCTTTTCTCTTCTTTTCCTCTACTTCTTATTTTTCTTTCTTCCCTCTTGGTCTCCTCATTCTTTCTTTTTCTGCAGATTCTAAATCTGAGCTCTCCCTTCTCTTTCTCTGTTTTGGATGTCCAAACTAGAGAGAATAGTTCTCTCTCCTCTTTCCTAGCTTCTAGGTGTTCTACCCCTATTGAACTCTATCCGTTTGATTATCTTGAATTCAAATTTGAATTTTCAAAAAGAAAGAATCGATCAGATTTGTTTGTTTCGGTTTTTCCTTAATTAACCTTGTCATTAATTTAATTACTTATTTACGTCCTGTTGGACTTCTTATTGGGTTTTGAGCCCAGTTCAATAATGTATGTGTTAAAGTCCAATTAATAAGAAAGTCCAGCCCAATGCTGTTAATTATATTATTGCCCAATTATTTTTCCTAAATTCTTAATTAGTCCAATTCTACCTCGGAACTTCCATAAAATCCCCGGTGTGTAATTTTAGACTAATTAGGATTTAATCCTTAAATTTTACAGCTTGGTCCGGGTCACTACATTCTCCCCCCCTTTAGGAAATTTCGTCCTCAAAATTGTTCATATAATTATTGTTCAAATCCTATAAGCATTAATAAGAATTTCTGGGACTCGAATATGGAATTCAAACTGAGGATTTCATTAACTTGGAAACAGAAAATGCGTTAGAGTTCTATTCTTCGTTCTTCTTCCCACCATATGCAGATGGCTACAACAAAACAGAAATGAAGGCTAAAAGGAATGCAACTACTAACTAAGACATAGAAAAAATCTACAGAGAACATCCCCTACAGGATCGAGAGGTTGAGGGTGGTGAAGTTGAAACAGCGTCAGTCGCTTTGCAGCCACTGAGTACATTCACGGTTGCCCGGAGCTTGGACACTTCTTGTCTGCTCTGCATAACCTCCTCCTCCACGGTAGTCAACCTGTTCTTCACGGTGACTGTGGGGGGCACGGATGATGAAGACGCTCGTGGATGGTACTCAGTGGGAACGCCCTGAGGTTCCTCCTTGATCTCTATGGGTGCCCATGGTTGATTTACTCTAACCGTAATTCGCAGGTTCATCTTATTCATGTTCGTCACTCCAAAAGGAGGATTGGTCTTGCCTGCTTACGAGGTAGGTATTGGCATTCCCCAGTGCTCGCCTACAACGCACATCAGGCATGCGAATGGCAATGCCCCTCTCCTCCGACTCGTCACATATCGAATGATATGTGTGATGATCAGTGATGGGAGGCAGAGTCTAGTGCCTAAGGCCACTTGGTGCAAAGTAGAGGCTATGAAAGGAGTGAGTTCTGTCACGTTCCCCGAGCGAGGGTAAAGGTTGGTGATGAATAGCTTGTGGAGGATGCGGTATGTGGGTGAGAGCTTGAAGGCGCTCAATGAGTTGCCGTCGTTCCATGCCACTCTCCTGCCACAGATGATCTAGTAATCTTTATTTTCTCTTCTTCGTTGGGATCGGGGATGGATGCGTGGGCATTGGTCATCGGCACATTCATCAATCTCGAAACCAAGGCTAAGTGGAGGTGTTTGGTGATGCTGTACATGTTGAAGGTAATGATCATGGAGTCAAAATCAGTGGAGGTGATCTTGGAGTACATTTCCACGACTACGGATTGGTGTGCCAATCCGCCCCAGTCAAGAATGGGTTCCTATCCTATGGCTCGTAGTGCTTCCATTACTCCATAGTCTGCTACAACCAATCTAATTACTCGCTTCTCAATGAGTAACTTTTGGCCCTTGTACTCGTTAGGTGCGGGCGCTTCACTTGCTAGAACTTGGGTTCTGGGGTATGGCCTAGTACTGGGTGGAGGTGAATCCTTGCCCTCGGGGTCGGATATTTCTAATGGTGGAGGAATTCGAGCTTGAGATCTCCGAGATGAAGTAGGTTTTGTGACCATGGCCTTCTTGTTAGGGCCTTGTGTGACTTTGGTTCTAGCCATTGTTCTAGGGAAAGTATGAAATCAAAAGTGAGAGAATGGGATTCTTACCGAATTGGGAATGGATGGGAGTGCCTCCAATGGAGTTGGAAGAGATTCTTGGGATGCTTGGAGATGGCCTAGATGAGAATGAGAAGAGTTCCTGGGGAGGAATGAACTTAGGTTTCAGTTTTCCCCTAATTTAAGGTTCTCGGCACGTCTCAGTAGGTCTTTGGATCTACCGAGACTCCTACCAAAATCAAAATTAAATGATTTTTTAATTTAAATTTTTTTATAATTTTTCTATAATTATTCTTGACCATTTTATATAAAAATATCCTTTAATACCAAGTACATTTTTATTTAAAATTACTTTAAGTTAAAGGGTCAGTTTCAAGGTCTAGTGAATTTAATAATCGGATTTCTTAAGTATATTTCACACAATTCAAAGATGTGAACCTTTCTAGGTTTTCATCCAAGGTTTTCAATGTACCCTAAGACTTCTCAAAGCCTACACAACTTAAAACCTAGAGCTCTGATACCACTCTATCTAGGATCTCGAGGATTCCAAAGGAATAACCTTTGGATCCACCACGTGGACGTGGATAACCAGCCATAATACTTAACTAGCATCCTGGTTAATCAGAGTCTGAAAATCATAAACAACAGTGGAAGTCACAATAAAAACCAAACTATAGCTCAATTCACTGTCTATCAAGCTAACAACCCACCAAAGAAAAATAAAATATTCCGTTACGTTTCATGCCCACCAAGGGTGAAAACCAAATCTCATAAAAACTGAAATAAAGTATCAAGTATCTAAATCAAAGAGTCTCCTCTCTAGACAGCCAGGTCAGACGAACTGAATACCTGTAAAGTTAAGGTTCAGCCGAAGCCTTGTAGGGAAACCAAAAAAATTACAATGATCACTTTCGTGCATACATAACAATACGGTTAATTCAAGTATTTCACTCATCACGTAATACCACAATCAAATGTATAGCATGCTCATCATCATACCAAAACTCACGTAATAATCATGTATATCACATTCATCATAGCAATCTCTTTTCATATTGAAAACCATACAATCAATCATATCATAACATGTTAACTGTTCAAATGGTCCCACCATGATAAATCATAGGGCACTCATGATCCCATCATGTATTACCGCCCAATCCTCATAGTCCCACTATGTCAAATACAACCCACATGATCCCATCATGCTCTACACAAAGTCTACATAGTCCCACTATGCCACAAAATATACACATGGTCCCAACATGTAACACAAACAAACAAGTATCATAACAAACACATAGTCGCACTATGTTCACAACAACATACACATGGTCCCACCATGTAACACAAAAAACCTAGCATCCTAACAAAGACAGTCTCACTATGTCAAATACGACCCACATGATCCCATCATGTTCTACACAAAGTCTACATAGTCCCACTATGCCACAACTAACAGCCACATGGTCCCACCATGTAACACAAGTAAACAAGTATCATAACAAACACAGTCTCACTATGTTCACAAACAACAACCACATGGTCCCAACATGCTACGACTAGTAAACACATGGACCCACCATGCCAAACAATACAGCCCAATCACAAGCACAAATAAGTCAAACAAGTTACATATGGAAATGCACAAACCATCACCTCAATCAACATGTGCAATGCAATGCAAGTGGTATAATGCGATTATGGAATGGGGATGAAGTGCAATGCAATACAAGGGTAATTAGGCCAAGCCCAATCACATGCCCTATCCAACTCACGACCATATGACCCATCCTTTTGGGGACTTGCACCCACAGTAGAAGCCACCATTCCTATTCTTTAAGAGACTTGCACTCAGGGTAGAATACACCAGTACCAAATCATTTCTTTAGGGACTTGTACCCACGGTGGAAACACACCTGTACCATTCATCCCATTCATTTAGGGACTTGCACCCACAGTAGAATGCCACCATTCATATTCTTTAAGAGACTTGAACTCACGATAGACTACACCAGTAGACGAATATTCCTTTAGGGACTTTCACCCATCGTGGAAACACACCTATACACAGTACCTTTCCTTTAGGGACTTTCATCCATAGTGGAAACACACATGTACACAGTTTCTTTCCTTTAATTACTTTCACCCATGGTGGACACACACCTATACACAGTACCCATTCTTTAGGGACTTTCACCCACGGTTGAAATACACCTATACAAGATCATAATTCAAACCATACAGTCCATTCAACACAAACAATCATTCATAAGTGTGGATATTCCAAGCACCCTCATACATCATACAAGTCATCATAAGAACCAAGCACAAGTGAAAACAGTGAATGCTACAAGCATCACTCAAACCATTCAAACTCTTACACAAACATTTTTAATCATTCTAATCTTACCTTGTAGTCAAATATCTATATCTAGCTCACTAAAAAAAAAGCTTTACTTATATTTCATCCAAAACAACCCTATTTTCTTGAATATCGGACCTTCCTATACACTTTTTATATCTGACCATAACCAGTTCTTTTGCACACAAACCAACCTCATAGGCATGTGTACAACTCCCCAAGGGAACTTTCCCTAAACTTTCACCTCAAATGGAGCTCGGTAGATCCTCGGTACCTGCCAGGGTTCCTATCGAAAGTCTCAGTAGATGATCTACCGAGCCTCGGTAAGTTGTCCAGAGAGTGTGTTATTTCTGGGCTTTTTCGGTAGATGTCTCGACATCTACCAAGAGTCCTACCGAATGAGAAATTCAGCCCAGATCCGGGTTTCTCTCCTAGGGCTTCGTGCCCATAACCCAAAATACATGTTTCAAGTGTTTCTAAATCTCAATTCTCAGTTTCTAGTCATTGTACTAGTGATCCATACTTTACTATATCAACATGTAGTTTATACAAACAGATCTAACAACCAAATCAATAAATATAATAATACAAATCTCAGAAATCAGACATAACTCGTATGAACATGTAAGATCATCGAAAAACACTACAAATATAGTTCTAGGCATGTTAATCAAACAAACAATCAATATGGTATTCAGTAAATTCTCATGATACTAGATTTCTAATCTTAACATGCTTCAATCCATGGATCATGCATCAAAACCTATATCTTGCCTTTGATTTTTTTTAAAAAAGGCAAGCCAAGAGCAGCTTATAAGATTGATTTGAGGAAAGCTTATGATAAAATAAGATGTGATGCAATTGAAATGATGCTTGAAGCTTGGAAATTCCCACAAACATTCAAGGATTGGATCATGGAGCTTCCAAGGTCTGCTTCCTACTCTATCTCTTTGAATGGATCTTTGAATGAATTCTTTATTGGAAAAAAAGGTGTAAGACAAGGGAATCCCTTATTCCCTTACTTATTCACTATTTGTATGGAATACCTTGAGTGTTGCATCAATAGACAACTTGGTTATCAAGAATTCAGCTTTCACCCAAAGTGCTATAATCCTAGAACTACCCACATAAACATTGCTGATGACTTGTTCCTATTTGCTGTTGGTGACCTTGGTTCTACTGAATTCCTCAAGGATGCATGAGACACTTTCAGGAACTTCACTGGATTATCAATCAACTATAAGAAGTCTCATCTGTTTACAGCTGCTATTGAACCTGAAGTAAAAAATCAGATTCTAAACTTATGGGGGATTTGGGTTGGTTCACTCTCCGTAAAGTTCCTTAGAGTTCCTCTTATTTCCTCCAGATTGAAGAGCAGTGACTGTAGAGAACTACTAAAAAGAACCTACTGCAGAACCCAGAGCTGGAAGTTGAAGAATCTGAGTTGTGCTGGCAGATTACAGCAGATCAAGGAAGTCCTTTTCTCTATTCAAATCCATTGGTGCTTCAACTTCATTCTCCTAAAGAGGATCCTTAAAAACCTTAATCAAATCTGTTACAAATTCCTGTGGGATGGGAATGAACACAAAAGGAGGATGTGAAAGGTGGCTTGGACTGAGAATTTCCTTGCAAAGGATGAGGGTGGACTTGGAACATCAAATTCTCTACATTGGAACGAAGTTGCAATATACAAGTTAGTATGGTACATTTTGAGCAGGAGAAAGTCTTTATGGGTGAACTGGGTCTATGCTCACCTCATAAAACATAAGAATTTTTGGTCTACTAGACCTCCTTCCAGCTTCTCTTGGGCTTGGAGGAAAATCCTTCAGATCAGAGATAAAGCAAAACAGTTATGTGGTGTTCAAATTACAGATGGTAAAAACACATGGATATGGTGGGATATGTGGCACCCTAACAGCCCCCTAATTACTCATATTACCCCTAGAGTAATCCATAGGGTTGGTTTCAAACTTGATGACAGAGTGGAGCAACTAATGCATGAAAGACAATGGAGATCAACGTCTGATACAGAATTGCAGGCTCTGTGGGATTAGCTTCACTTTATCAAAATCCATAATATCCCAAAGGATAGGGTCATTTGGCTCCTTTCCAGTTTAGGAAACTTCTATATTAAGGAGGCTTGGGAGGTTTGAAGACAACATTCTGTGAAGGTGAACTGGGTACTTTTACTCTACTTCAAGGGGCTATCCCAAAGCACAGATTTATCTCAAGGCTGGCACTCAAAAAAGGCTTCAAGCACAGGATAAACTCCTCAAATTGGGTATAATTTCACAATCTTGCTGCTGCCTATGCAACTTAGCTGAGGAATCTGTGGAGCACATCTTCTTTTCTTGCAATTTCTCTACTTGGCTATGAATCCAAGTGGTTAAGCTCTCAGGCATCAACAGATCACCTCTTCCTTGGCTTGAGTAAGTTGAATGGTGCTATCAAAACTTTAGCGCTGATGGCATAAAAAGCAGAATTCTGTGCCTCAGTTTCAATGCCACAATTTACCACCTTTGGAGAGAGAGGAACTCAAGGATATTCAAAAACACTTACAATGATCAAGACTTCTTATTATCTTGTATCAAAGATGATGTGAGAGCCTCCATCTTCCCCAAGACCTGCTGTGTTCAGGATACAATCCATATCAGCAAGCTCCTTACTGACTGGAATATTAGAGTAACTACAATGTAATTTGTGGTACTGCTTGTCCTTACTACCTATCTGTGGTCTTTGTCCTTTTTTCTAGTTTGATCTACTGTTTAGATCTTTTTGTTGGCTATGTTCAGCCTTCAATCTTGGATTGTAACATCCTTATCTTCATTTTATAAATAAACCTAAAGCTTACTGTCCAAAAAAAAATAATTCATCCTCGAGCTTCTCCCTTCTTTTCAAAACTTGCTTAATCGTTGTCTTCCTTTCTTTGTCTACCCCGTCACTAGCTTCCTCATCCTCACTCTGCTGGTGCCCATCGTACCCGACTTCTTCTTCTTCCCCTTCTTCCTCTTTCTTCTTATTAGCTATTCTAGCCTTATTCTTCCTACAGTATGCTTTTCTATTCTTTTCCTCTATTTCTTATTTTTCTTTCTTCCCACTTGGTCTCCTAATTCTTTCTTTTTCTGCAGATTCTAAACCAGAACTCTCCCTTATCTTTCTTCGTTTTGGACGTCCAAACTAGAGAGAATATTTCTCTCTCCTCATTCCTAGCTTCTAGGTGTTCTACCCCTATTGAACTCTATCTGTTTGATTCTCTTGAATTCAAATTTAAATTTTCAAAAAGAAAGAATCGATCAGTTTTGTTTGCATTGGTTTTTCCTTAATTAACATTGTCATTACTTTAATTACTTAATTACGTCCTAATGGACTTCTTATTGGGTTTTAAGCCCAACCTAATTATGTAAGAAAGTCCAGTCCAATGCTGTTAATTCTTAGTTAATTATTTAATTGCCCAATTGTTTTTCCTAAATTCTCAATTAGTCCAATTCTACCCCGGATCTTGCAGCAAATTCCTGGTGTGTAATTATTAGATTAATTAGGATTTAATCCTTAAATTTTCCAGTTGGGTCCGGGTCACTATAGCCTTTGCTCTCCAACAGGGACGGAGAGCGCGTCTGATATTTCTCTGAGGTCAACATCATATCCAGGGGGATCAGACTACCTCCGCATGGGGAACCTAAGGGAGAGGGACAACAGCCTGACGCACCAGCCCTGACTTGCCCCCTCGAGTGCTTCTCTCAGTAGCCGCAGCATCCACTCCGGCACTAGCTAGCAGATTTTCGAGTCGGTAGAAGGAGGGAGGTGGCAGGACTATAGATAGTAGGATGGAGGCATTGGAGAGGATAGTTAAGGAGATCCGAACGGATCTACGAGAGCATCGATCCTCTTAGGAGAGGACCACTACAGAGATCCAGACCGTGCTGCGAGATCAGCGATCCTCTTAGGGGAGGGCCACTGACTGGATGATGGAGCACCTACAGAAGATAGTCTCCTCTTGCCGCAGGACTAATGATGCAGTGCCTCCACAACCCTATGTGAGAGTGCCAAAGCCCTAGCTGGTCAGGACGGGAGGTGATGATGTGGAGTGAGGGGCTCGGAGTCCCAGAGAGACAGAGAGATTTGAAAGCTGTGTTAATGTTTTGTTTAATTTGAATTTAGAAATTTTCTTTTGGTTAGGTGGATAGGTTGGTGATTGTGATAACACCAAAATTTGTGAACTCGTTAGTCTCTATGATATTATAGGCATGATTCTCTATGATAATTGCACTCATATTGCTGTTCTTTGATATGGTTGTGCACTCCAATTTTCTATTTGTAATTGCTCATTTTAACTAGATAAAGGAGCCCTATGATCACCAGTGACTAGACCATTGCATGTGTTGGATGTAAAACTCTGTGACGTTTAAAAGGAGTAGGTGATGAGGACCTCACTGTCTTGATTTGGGGGACAAAATCCTTTTAGGGGGGGTAGGTTTTAAGGACCCTAATCCTATAAATTTGCCTTCTAGACTAAACATGGTTAAGGTGGGGCCTACCAGCCCATTAGATCAGAAGAGAGATTAGTTGGGGAAGCTTTGGGCGTGCCAAGGGGTGAACAGTGAGTTTTGGGTTGGGTAGGAGGAGATAAGTGTCATTCTCCTTATCCCAAACCTCTCCTCATAAGTGATGTGTTAGATTAGGGTAAGAAGGAAAAATCTGGAAAAGAGAAAGAAAAGACGCAGGAGTGGATCTGAGTTGAGGAAGGCTCTCCCACCTCCTTCTCTGTCACGACCCAAACTCTAAAGAATGACTCACACGCACGTGAGCTTAACTCTAGGGTTCCAAGCCTGACTCTCACTCCTTTCTCCAAACACACAACCCAAGGGAGTGGGATCCTCTAACCATAAAGCAGTAAAATAATACTGAAATCAGAGAAATAATCAGCGGAAGCAAAATGAGCATAATGATGTTTCAACAAGACCAGTTTAAAATACATCATTAGCATCCACAGGTACAATGAAAGGCCAAATACATAGCCTAGCTAAAAGAGTACAACTCTAAACAAAATACATCTTATCCAATCACCATATACACGGAAGAGGAAGAGTCTTCTCGTCATCACCTCCATGTCATCCAGGGGTCCGAACAGTAGTACTAACTATGTACCTGATATGTTGGAGTCAAGAAGGTCTGAGCTACCTGCTCAACAAGTGCAATGTACAAGTGCAATGTAATAATTAGGATGACCATGATGCATGCATGGGATGCCATGATCAATACAGGGTTCATTCATTTTTTATGCTATGACGTGAACAGATATATATACAGAAATAGGCCCACACACGATGGTCTCATCGAACATGTGCTATGCACATGAATGGTGTCAACTCTGTGTGTTGTCTTGATGTCCCACGCTTGATCCGGACTGTAGCACCGCATATCTAACTCAGGGATACCCTGCCCTTTTCGGGCTAATGCTACCTCGCCGATTCTATGTGTACAACATAGTTTCAGGGAATCACAACCCATGGGAAAGTCATGCCTCACCTTTATTTTTTATCGTGGGAATGAATCCAGGGCTCCTTCAAGATATCCCCCGTGTACATCAATTACACACATACAATCGAACGGTCGTCATCCATATATATGTGTAAGATGTATATATATACAGGTATCCATGGGCTCTTGGGGTTGCAAGTCCCTCAC
>JAUPMG010044159.1:0-28149 GCA_031762675.1 Pachysandra terminalis | reverse complement strand
TCTTTTTTGTATAGCTTTCTATTCTCTCTTCCCCCTTGCTTTCTCTCTTTCCTATTTTCTTTGGTCTCTCTCTCTCTCTCTCTCTCTCTCTCTCTCTCTCCCTCTCTCTCTCCTACTCTCTCACACTCTCTCTCCTCTTCTATTTAAGAAGGCAATCTGGAGGGACTTTTTGTCCGAAGGTTTTCTTCCTCCCTTCTAATTGTCTGCAACGTCTCTCTCTCTCTCTCTCTCTCTCTCTCTCTCTCTCTCTCTCTCTCTCCTCCTCCTCCTCATCTCCCTTCTCACTCTTCTTCAAAGCAAGGCCCTAGAAATCAAGCTCACCATTGGAAGTAGTTCAAAACAAAGAGGAAATAAACAAAGGTTGCTATAGGTATTTTTTATTTATTTATTTTATTTTGAAATTTTATTGTTATGTCAAGTATTGTTCTCTGCAGTTTGAAAAATCATAAATCTGTATCTTGAGATCACTTTTGCATGAGACTAGATCCGTTGGAAAGAAGAATAGAATTTTGTTTCATTAAAATTTGTTTCATGTTTGTTCTGTGCCGTACCAACCCTGTAAAATCTGTTTTCTATTTTTTAAAAATACTTATAAAACGAGTTTTGAGATAATATTTTTATTGGAGGTATAATACAATTTCTTTAACAATATAAAATTTTTATTTATCAAAAAAAACCTACCCATTGATTCAGGTTGAGCGATTTTACCGGCATGTTTGGGGTTTTACAACAGCTTAACAGTAGGTTGTAAATTGAAAATAAAATAGTCAAATATTTTGTATAGATTTGAAATTTTTTATGTGTCTTATGATAGGAGTCTATAAGTTTCTGTAAATATTTCGTAATTTTAAAAAATTTTGTGTTAAATAAATCTCTGTACTTGAATGATCTTAGATTTTATTTTGTAGATGTTTTTGGGGTACTTTAGGATTTTTAATATATTATGGCATTCTTTATTGATTATATTTATTTTATTTGCATCTTTTAGGTCATGTATATTATACTTATATAAATTTTGATATTTTAGAATTATTTTTTTTATAAATTATTTTATTTTATTTTCATTATTTATTATTTGTATACATTTTTGTAGTTGTTTTTGCCAAATAAATTTAAACCAAAGGAAAGTGGATGCTTAACACCTTCCCACTCTCTTAACTAAACTTCTTGACCCAAACTCTGGTTAGAGCATCCTAAACTCAACATTTTGGTGTAATTTTGGATTAATTGATAAACAATGGGTGACCATTCACACCCGAACTCGATGAATGGAGGCGACTCCATATTTACCCAATCGACCTAGGGTTCACCCGACTGTGGGGTGATCACAGCTGGCGACTCTGCTGGGGAGTTGTGGCTTTAAGCCATGGTTCACTTTTATTTGACCAATTTAGATTTTTTTTAGGATTCTTAGTTTATTATTTTTTAACTTATTTTGTTTTCTATTGATTGGACTTTGGAATTCATATATGGTTTGTGTGGATTATTCATATGGCTTGGTTTTAATGGTTTGATTTGGCTTATGGTGAATGTTCTTGTAAGTGGTTGAACATATAAAAATATGGAATTTCACTTACTTTAATTTAATTATTAAACTGTGTGGTTTGGCATGCATTATGGTTTGTTGGATTGGCCTATTCCACACGCACACATTCATGAACAATTGCATAGAACTCTCCCTAACTCGGCAAAATTAAACCCGAATATGTGTATAGTCAACGTGTCAGGGTCGCTCTACCTTGGGAAGCGGGGCTGATAGTAGTCACCCGACCATCTGTCCGCTTCACAGTTCGGGAACCTGTGAAACCACCTATTGAACCCCATATAGATGAATAAATGGTTAGGAAACTTTAAGCTAATATATTTTCAGGCATACTTGAGTCCATTATCGATCGGCCTATGGCACATGTCCATCTCACGAGTTACCCCCTAGTTTGGGTCCCCCAAGTTGGGCCCATTAGGTATACCTACCCTTATGGTCTAGGTCCATGACCCAAGGTCCAATTCATGTACAAAGAGTCCATACCCATGGGGTTAGGACCCATGTTGCATCTAGGATGAGTGGCCACCCACGATGTTTTGTAGGAACCAGTTATTTGGACCAACTTGGGCCCACGGACCTGATGGAGTCCCAGAATCATAAAAGCTCGTGGATTAATGAATGAAGATTAGATTAGGGTTTTCTTTTCTGGCCCATGAAGGCCCATTTGTATTTACATATCCATTTGGCCCATGAAGGTACCCTTATAAATTTTTATTGGTCCAAGTGACCCGGTTTGTAATAATACAAGATGCTTTGTTTGTTTGAATGCTTATCGTATACTAATAGGCATCCGTAGAAGTCTGGTACATTCTCATTATGTCCATTGTCATACCCACATGTGCATACCCATTTAGGATCCATTCATTTGCACATCTTACATGTTATCCTTTTATGAAAGAATGTCAAGCAGCTCAAGATCCATGTGAGCTCACTTAGTGCAGGTAGGCCTAGGGAGGTTCATATGGACCGAGGTCTGATCCATGTGAGCCCACTTGGTGCAGGTAGGCCTAGGGAAGTTCATATGGGCCGAGGTCCGATCCATGGGTCCATGTTCAATTGCTAACCTCATTAAGACCCATGGATACATGTTAGGCTTTTATTACATGAAGGGATACACATCGTTCTCATTCAATCCATCCATGCATATATACATACATCCACTGTGTAAATTTCATACCATCACATGATAACATGCTAAGGCATGCATGCATTGGGCTTTCATTACATGAAGGGATACACATCATTCTCATGCGATCCATTCATGCATATATACATACATCCACTTTGTATAGGTGCACATGTTCATATCATCACATGATAACATGCTAAGGCATGCATGCATTCCCATACATATCTCTTGTACATGTGAGAACCCAATTGTGATCCTAACCTATGTGAGATATAAATGGATTTTATATAGATAAAGGACATATGACAGATCTTTTTATCCTGATTGAGGACTTACATGTGCATGAAAGGTTTGTGCATCATACATATGTCATACATCATGCATACATTCCTCACTTACATGCATTTATCATTCTCATCCATGATATATCTCGATCATATCAACATACATGTCAAGCCATCCTGAGTTGCATATTATGACCATATATGTGAACCAAAGGGTCAAAGCCCATACATGACTTTTGTTGAACCCATTCAAAAAAGTAAGAGACTCAAGGTTCATGTATGCACCTAAGGTAATATGGTTCCAATGGTTGAGCACCATTTTCTTTCCTTCAAGACATGATTGGGATGTGGTTAAAGCCCAATAAGATCTAAGCCCATGCAAGGCCCATGTAATGCAATTCAACACATTTATGGGATTATATGAGCTTAGGTCATGTGACCCATGAAGTTATTGCAACATGATAATATGCCAACTTCATAAGTACACCAGGATGGTTCATTACAATCATTCCATGCTTCATGGTTCTATGCATACATCCATGCATTTTCATTTACATAGGTATATCACATTGCATATCATTTATCATTTTCATATTGCATGCCATGCTTCATTACATATCATTCACCTAGGGGCACATAATGCTTATCCCTATGTATGTTTGAAATCCAACATGACATAAGTCTGTACATGGCATTCATTAATCCAAAGTCAAAATTCATATACTCAAGGTAAGACATGGGTCTAAACCAAGCATAACCTGAATTTAGGACTTCATTACACACGTGATGTAAGTTTGGATTTCATTCATGAATAAGGTTATATATCATTTAACTCTTTCATACAACCATTCGTGCAAGCATATACATAGTCATTGACATGTACAAATCCAACATGATTTAGACCCGTACAAGGTCCAAGTGTTTCGTCACAATCTTGTTCAAGACTTTGTAGGGGCCGAGATCGAATAATCCATTAGATTGAACATTTCATGAAAAAATATCTGAAACCTACAGAATTTATCCATTAAGGCTTACACATGTAATAATTACGTATCATCTCACCATACACATTTGGCATACACATTATTCACTACACCTCATTCACATAGGTTTCATGAATAGATGTAGTTTGGACCAAAACCTACATGAGGCTCATGAGTTTTGAACCGTATCTGGACCTAGGCCTAGCAAACCATTTAAGATCATCACATGAGCATTGAGCAGTCACATAGTATTCTTTACTGCTTTGAATGATTCATCTATGGCAAGATTTCAAAGTCTTTTTTTTTTTAAATCAAAATGAGCTTTTATCCAAGGAAAAGATATTGCGAATGTGGGTTTTCGAAAATTTGAGAATGTTTTGCAAGAATATTTTATATATTTAGAATTTTAATGCAAGAATCTTTTATGTGATTCTCAAAGTGATTCATGGGGTGTGCACCTTGAAAGTTCAATGATTTTAACTAAGAGCAAGATGCAAGAAAAGTTAAAATAAATCAGTTCAAAAAAAAAGTTCAGAGTATCTTCATAATGTCATCAAGTTTTCTACATCACATGCACACATGCATAGTCTTCTGAGATGTAACTTCATCATCTCAGGAGGCCCATTCATACATTACATTCATCATAACCTTCACATTGCATGAGGTAATCATCTTGCATCATCTCATCTGAGTGTGTTCTCTTGAGATTTAGCTGAGAGGGCCATTCACACTGCTCATAACACATCAATTATCACTCACACTATTCATACATCATTTGGATGTTTTTTTCCAGATACTGGGAGTACCATCCATATTTCAGTCGAATGTGCTTTCCTGAGATATCGGGAATGTCGTTCTTTTTCTCCAAGCATGTTCTCTTGAGATACCAAGAGAATTGCTTTCCCTTTGTTGAATGTGTTTTCTTGATATACTGGGAGGACCATCCACATTTTCAGTCGAATATGATTTCCTGAGATACATTGAAGGACATTCTTTTTCTCCAAGTATGATCTCCTGAGATATCAGAAGAATTACTTGCATCCCTTGTTGGATGTGTTTTCTTAAGATATTGGGAAAACCATCAACATTTTATTCGAATGTGCTCTCCTGAGATACTGGGAAGGCCATTCTTTTTCTCGAAGTATGTTCTCCTGAGATACTAGGAGAATTACTTGCATCCTTTGTTGGATGTTTTTTTCTGGGATACCGGGAGGACCGTCCATATTTCATTCGAATTTGCTTTATTGAGATACTGGGAAGGTCATTTTTTTTCTTCATATATGTTCTCCTGAGATATCAGAAGAATTGCTTGTATCCCTATGTTGGATGTGTTTTCCTGAGATACTAGGAAGACCATTCATATTTCATTCGAATGTGCTTTCCTGATATACCGGGAAGGCCATTCGTATTTCTCCAAGCGTGTTCTTCTGAGATACCGGGAGAATTGCTTGTATCCCTTTGTTGGATGTGTTTTCCTTAGATACCGGGAGGACCATCTATATTTCATTCGAATATGATTTCCTGAAATGTCGGGAAGGTCATTCTTTTTCTTCAAGTATGTTCTCATGAGATACTGATGATGATTAGTTTGTAAAGTGCACATGTGGCACTATTTTATTGGTAGAATTTTTATTGTATATTTTAGACTAATTAAAGTTTAAAAAAACTGTTCATATGAAGTCTGAAAACATTGTTCATCATTTCAAGAACACTGTTCATCATTTTGAAAATACTATTCATCATTTTGAAAACACTATTCATGACATTGTTCATGTGATTCTGAAATCACTATTCATGACACTGTTCGTGTGATTTACTGTCCACAGATTTAACATTTATGGTTATTTCAGTTTTGTAAAGCATCTATTATGTCACGACTATTTTTAAAGCATTTAAATATGTTTATTTGGGACATTTAATGCTATAATAGTTTTCTTAGAGTATTCAATTCTATAACAGTTTTCTTTGAGTATTCAATGTTATGACAGTTTTTCTTGGAGGCATTATGTCAAGAAATATGCCTTTAAAAAGGACAAGGGAAGAACACTAAGAGGGCTAGCCTTATGAAAGGTGGTCTTATAAAAGATTCAACTCTCCATAAGAAAAGAGGAGACAAGTAGAGATCATGAGACTCTCTTCATAGAAAGAAGAGTTGGAGAAACATCATTCTCCAATTCAAGATAGAGAATGTGCTATTTTTTTCTTCTGTTATGTATTTCTACAATGTATCATGTAAATGATATCTCTCAAGAATGAAATGAGAAGAATGAATGGCGTATGGCAAACAATGGATGTAGGCAGTATTGCTGAACCATGTAAAATCTCGTGTCTTGATATTGCTTTATAGTTATTACTCGCGATCTCGAAAATCATGCTTGTTGGAATCGACGTAGCGCCACTTGAACGGTCGGTTCTTCGGTTTAGGTGAGCGGTTTGGACATTCCGGAACCTCAAAAGACCTTATCCGGCACAAATTGGTCATATCAAGAGATCAACGGTTTAATCGGCCTAAACGGGTCTTATTTACTGATTTGTGCATCACTAATGCCGAAAGGATTGCTTGTATCCCTTTGTTGGATGTGTTTTCTTGAGATACTAGGTGGATCATCCACATTTTATTAGAATGTGCTTGCCTGAGATACCGAGAAAGTCATTCTTTTTCTTTAAGTATGTTCTGTTGAGATATTGAGAGGTTTACTTGTTATCCCTTTGTTGGATGTGTCTTCTTGAGATATCGGGAGGACCATTCACATTTCATTTGAATGTATTTTTCTGAAATGCTGGGAATGTAATTCTTTTTCTTAAAGTATATTCTAAGATACCGGGAAAATTACTTGTATCCCTTTGTTAGATGTGTTTTCCTGAGATATCGGGAGAACCATCCACATTTCATTTGAATGTGCTTTCCTAAAATACTAAGAAGGTCATTCTTTTTCTTTAAGTAAGTTCTGAGATGTCGGGAGGATTACTTGTATCCATTTGTTGGATGTGTTTTCCTGAGATACCGGGAAAACCATCAACATTTCATTTGAATGTGCGTTCCTGAGATATCGGGAAGGTCATTCTTTTTCTCCAAGTATGTTCTCCTAAGATATCAAGAGAATTGCTTGTATCTCTTTGTTGGATGTGTTTTTTTGACATACTGAAAATACCATCCACATCTCACTCGAATGTGTTTTCCTGAGATACCTGGAAGGCCATTCTTTTTCTCCAAGTATGTTCTACTGAGATACTGGGAGAATTTCTTGCATCCCTTGTTGGATGTGTTTTCCTTAGATACCGGGAGAACCATCCATATTTCACTTGAATATGCTTTTTTGAGATACCGGGAAGGTCATTCATATTCATCCAAGTATGTTCTCCTAAGACACCGGGAGAATTACTTGCATCATATTCTCCTAAGATACTGGTAGGATCACCCATTGCATGTTTCTCTTGAGATATAGCTCAGTCGCCTCAAGACAACATTCATATCATCATCAACATCCTGTCACACCAGTTTTTCATCACTTTAAGCATTCATACATCATTGCATTTACATCTGATTGCATCATAATGCATTAGGCATGCATCATAATCATCATTATTCTTTCAGAGATACTCTGAAGTTGCAGGCTTCAAGTCCGAAGGCTCAATTTATGCCATTTGCATGGATGTTATTTTCATATTCTTGGATATAGTGACAGAGGAAGTGTTTTCTCAAGCAGATATGGAAACTCTATCATAAGAGAGATGGTAGGTTAGCATTTTAATGTTGTTAGCTGTGTCCAAGGTTTGTCATGTTGATGTCGCCTGGCATGTCGTCAGGTGACATTGGCGACATGTTGTAAAAAAGGAAAAATGTCGGGGAAATGTGGGGAAACCATGAATTGTTTTATGGATATTTGTCCTAAATTTTAAACATGTCTAATTAAGACCTAAATGCATCCAAATACATCAAAAAATGCAAAAACAAATGCCTACACATTAAAAGTCATTACTTGAAGGGGGTTAAATTACACGTTTTCGGGTCTGTAAGCTGTCAAAAAAAATGTTACATCTAATTAAGCCAAACTAAAAGTGAATGTAAGTCAATTAAAAGATATATAAAACTTGAAATCAAGTGTCATATCACTGAGGGGGGAAAGGAAAATATGGGGGAAATGATGGGAAAATATGGGGAAATGTAGGATTTTTGATGGGTTTTCCTCTCAAGTTTTAAATAACCCTGTGTAGTGTCTACATATATCTTAATACATCAAAAAAATGAAAAACAATATATGTCTAACATTTTTTTAATTTAAAAAAAAAATTCCCCCATGTCCCCGACATGTCGCCCATGTTGAGAGACATGGGGGAAATATAGAAAAAAAAATTAAAAATTTTCCCCCATGTCGCCGAAATCAGGGTAACGCGATTTGCACCCTGATCTTGTGTCGACCATCTTAGAATTGGCGACATATCGCCCGACATGGGCGACGTGTCGTCGGCATTGTAAACACTGGCCGTATCCACTTTTTCCAAAGTTTAGTATTTTAATGAACCTTCGACCTTGGGAAAAGAAATTTAAGACAGTTAAAAAAAAGGGCTTGTTGCTTTCAATGTCTTAGTGATACTTTTGTTAAAAAAATCATTTTTCAAGTAGCATTCTGACATTTCATTTCACATTAATATGCTCTCGATAATCCAGATTTATTTTGTTCTAGCGAATCATCTTGAATAGTAATACAGTAAAAAATGGAATATGTGAACACAGGGATTGGAAGTGACTCGTGAAAAAGTGAGAATCAAAAGTTATGCTCATTTGAAGATAAGAAGGGAGAATGATATAAGGTCACCGTCTGGTCTTATCAAAATGTGCTTACGATGGATATAGACTTTGTTGATTAATCATTATGACATATAAAAGTCGAGTCAGCAAAAGCTAAGGAGGTTATCAGGATTGCAACTGAGGCATTTTTATAACTGATTCGCGCCAATGGAGTATACCTCATATTGGTTCTATTATAGACACAATTGTATCAGAGTCATGCGGTTGGAGCTTGCAACATGTGGAGGAGCATGAACTTTTCAAAGTAGTGATTCTATCTTATTACACCAGGAAGATCCTATGGAAGATTCAAATCGTCACAGGAATGGTATTATATCAATGACAAGGTATTGTCTAGAGGATCTTACATTCTTTATATAGATGTAAAGATTTATCCTGAACTTATTAAACTAGATCTTGGAAGGACATGCTCTACTTAAACTAAATGTTACTTTGAAATGATTAGAGGTCATCTTTCTTTTGAACATTTAAATGTTAAATTCCCTAGTCAGAACTTTTGAGCCTTGTAGTTCTTTTCTGTAGTGACCTAAGCTCTTTAAATTAATTTATCCTTTTAATTATTTAATTATTTGATTAATTATCACATAGTTGTGTGTTTAATGTAGCATAAGGGGATATTGTAGTTTAATTTTAACATTTGGGGCTATAGTGTAATTACTTAGGATATGGGGTCTATGTGAGAATTTTTATAACAGCTTTGAATCAGTCCAACGCACAAACAGTGTGTTGAACTCTTTTATGCAACGTGGGTTTGAACGTGCGAGAGATGGGAGAGATAGTAGAGAGAGGATTCGTATATCCTTCTCCCATGCAGTCTTTGAATCACACTTGTTTTGCTGCTGATTTGAGAGATTTAGAGAGCTTGAGAGATTGAGAGAGGAAGAAGAGAGAGTAAGAGAAATCTGAAAATTCTAAGTGGGAATTTGCAGAAGAAGGAAGAATGAGAGGAATCGAACCCGGGAACCCTATTCCAATCTCCAACTATTCATTTTCGAATCTAGGTAAGTACATTTCCTGTTCTTATTGATTTCATATTGTTTGTTCTTGAATTCTAGTTTTAGAAGAATTGCAGAAAATACTATTTATGTGATAGCATGTGTTTTAGATCATTTGAAAGCATGGGAAAGGTTAATTTTGATTTCTAGTTGTTATGTAGTGATTGTAAATGTGATTTGGATTTGTTTACGAAGCATTTAGAAGGAATGACTGGGGTTTGTATTTCTGGTTTTCTCAAAAAACTGCAAAACAGGGGCTTTTCTGGGCAGTTATGATCGATCACACATATGCGATCGATCACAATGAGATACGATCGATCGCAGATTTAACAGTATGTCAAGTTTAGGTGGTTTGAGCTATTAGTCGAGTCTGGGATGGTTCCTTGTAACCTAGTGAGGTCAAGTACGGATTGTGTGCTTATGATTATTGGTTGTGTGCCTACAGTGATGACTGTGTGCCTCCTATTGTGATACTCCCAACTCATGTCAACCAACCTACAACCTAGATATGAGATTAGAAGATAAGATAGACTGACTGGACTCGGTTTAGGTAGGATGGGAGGTTGTGGAGTCACTTGATAATGATGACCTATTGAGATCTATAGAATGCTGATAGTGAGTCATGTGATGTGATCCCAACTCTTACCAACTAGCCTATAACCTAGACTTATTGAATTGGGGTTATGATTCCAATGACTTGGGAATATGAATATAGGTGGCTAGATCTGATTTGTTTTATCAAGGGTAGGACGTCTGTGATGGTTTCCAATGAATTATCGACGTGTATGGGCGCGTGGATAGTTGTTCTTTGGATTATATCACTAAGGTCCTAAAAGATAAATAACTCATTAATATTGTGTTAATCTGGTTGTTAAGTGTACCCGGTTGGTGGAGAAATAGAGGTTTTTGTGTGCTCCTAGTGGGTTGACTATACCTGTGGTTGAAAGGCCTACGAAATAAGAATAGGAATCTTGCGAGACCCTATACTGTCTACGCTGGACCATGAGTATTGTACACTCTAAATTAATGCGATATGGTGGACTTCGTACCATGGGTTAGCACTCGGAACGAAGAAGGGACATCTGGCTGTTCCAGGTGATTTATTCCCGAATTATTGGTTACTTGAAGTTATGAGGGGCACTTAACTAACCAGGATAGAATAGGCATTACACATCACCATTTGTATTACTTGAGTGAGCATAACATTTAGATCATATTATTGACATTCATTTTATAAACATCTTATAATTAAATCTTGCATATCTTATTGTATTTCATTAAATTTATGCGATTATCTCGAATGTTTTCTGGAATTGAGTGTTATGACCGAGGTAAGACGGTTATGTTACTTAAAAGGCATTCCATGCTGATGTAACATTTCATGTTGCAGGTCGACTTTGAGATGACTGGATGCTGTACTTTTCTTTTACTTTAACGTTGTAATAATATAGTTGGAACTATGTTATTTGGATTATTATGTAAGGCTCTTCTGAAGACATTTCATTTATTTAAATTAGTTGTTTGGTATTACTTCCGTGTACTTTGAGTCAGTGAATAAAATTTTTGGTTACTTCATCTCTTTATTCTTTTCGTTATGATATGGAAATCCGCGGTCTAGAAATGGATCCCGAAAGTTACGCCTCGTGATCCATGCCATCTCACCAAGGGATCTAAGTCACCGAGATCAAGAGCGTGACATTTTCTTTAACCCAAATCGGGACTAGCCACCTCAAACTTGGGCAAGGGTTAGAAGTCAAATCTTGAGTAATTATTGGGAACAATGGGAAATTCATAAAGTGGAAAAACAAATGTTGGTCACTTCGAAAAAAAATGACGAAATTGATTGCAAAAGAAAAAAAAATAAAAAGCAAAAGAAAATGACAGTGGCAAAAGAAAAAAAATGATGATGAAAATGGAACAAAATGAGATTTCAAGTATTTTAAAGTGAGATGGAAAACACTGAAATTGTCCAAACTGGGGCAAATTTTAATATAAGGTCATTGGAAAAAATGAAAGAAGCCCTCAATTCAAGTTAGACAGGTCAACCCATCCAAACAAGAAATTTATTTTGAGCTTTATATCTTCCTTTCTCAAACCCTACACCCAGCCTACATTTTGTCCTACTTTTAAGACCTCTTTGATCAAGATGATATCTAGTGGAAGCCATGTCTTAATCTGGTATGAATTAGTGATGATGGCATATATGGTTTCAAGTAGCATAATGACAATCGAAAAGGAACTATAGGTAAGAGAGCTAGCAATGGAGAATTATATGGTATAAGAGAATGAAGAGGGTGGGTTGGTATGATCATCGGAATGTGAAAACGATGTGGAATCTGACATTTACAAAGCTCGTGAGAAATGCTCGAAGTAAAATGGTAAAAAAAGGGAGAAAATCATTTACTATTTGTGAACAATCCTAAGTGGAGTAAGTCAGATATTTGTAATAAGAAGATGATCACATCTCAATTCATCCTTAGTGGAACAAATGAATCGATCAAACAGTCACTCATTTTTCATCACTAGCATCACAAGTTCTCAAGCAGTTTAGTCTATTAATCTATTTACTGATTTTGATTCATCCAGACTAGACATTTTGTCAAATCCCCAAAGCCCAAGACGACCGTGATAACTTTTGTAATCATTGGGGACGAGATTAAATGATTTTGACCAATGGAAGAAGTTTTTCAATATTTGAGTACGTATTTTATCCTTGGAACTCATCTGATAAAAATTATCTTAATTGCCTTCATCATATCAATGTGAAAAAAAAGAGGGATTTGAAATTTTCCTTCACTCACATTTTTGTTCGAATATGATTTTACTTTTGTCTTCCTTCATCCCCCTAAGATATCACATGATGTAGAAGAAGGGAGGATAAAATACCAGCACACAACCTCAGTGGAACATATTCATATATCTGTGAAGCAATGTGCTTAGAAGATGCATCTGAACATTTTCACGACAAAGCAGCATGGAGAGATCAAATTCACAAGAGGCGAAACTGAAGAGATGTCCCAACTCGTCCCCAACAGAGCTATTTTAAAATGATGGCAGCAACAGAACCTCTGAAGAATTCAAAGAAGCAAAAGTGAAAAACATGACCAAGATAAGAAGAATGCTCATTTTTAAGTGTCAGTCATGGTCAAAAGCATCTCTGTCTCCTCTAGATCTTGTCTCATAAATAGACTTGGTCTCAGGCAGTCATGCGTTAATCAAATGGGGTTGGGACATGTCCAACCCTTTGAAGTAGCCAAATGAAGATTAGACTTGATTCAATAAGTCATGGTCTTCACTTATCTCTAAGTTCAACAAGGAAATTCGGCTCAAAATCGAGGCTACCTCTTATGTATTGAATTTCCCCAAAAGATACCACTTCACCATTGAAACCTTGAATAGTTTCAAACTTCTAGGCATGGATCAAGCCCTAGTAAGTTCAAACCCTTTATTTGTCTTCTCTCGAATGGGCAAAGCCACCGAAAAGACAAACTTATCATCTTTTATCACCCCAGAAAGTCTTGGAAGTTCAATATGTATGGATAATCTTGATTTAGGCAAAATTCAATTGTGAACTGTGCAAATTGGGGTTATATCTTTTTTTCTTGGTCATTCATCGCTTGCAATTTTGACAAAGAATGGCAGTTGTAGATATCCCAATTTACACGAGAGTGACTTTCTCTTGATCTTTGGAGCTCCTCAGGGCTTGATCTTGGCTTTCCCGTCTACCAATCATCTCTGAACCCTCCTCCAATCATAACGCAATTTTCTCTGAAAGTCTCAAAAATCATGTGAAATGACCAAAATATCCCTGGTAGCCCCACCCAATTCATCTCAGCCCGAATTCCATTTTTAATCTCAAATCTGAATTCCTGAGCCAAAATGCTCTTCAATGAGTAAAATCTTAGGCTAATTCAAAATTCGTCGAGAAAATGACGGCTTTACCCCTAATCCAATTGTTTGGACCAAAGAGTTAAATCCGAGGGTCAAAACATTTTTCCAACATCAAATTTGGATTCCTCACTGAAACACCTTCAAAATGACTATTTGTAAAATTCTGAGTTTGGAGATTGAAGGACTATTTTTTTATATTATTAAAATTATCAAAAAAGGATGGAAAAATATAATTGGATGAAAAAGTAATAATAGGTATTCTGCGGGTAAAATTGATATAAAAGGAATATTATTGGGAGATTTAAAATAAATATGTACTTGGAGAAAGCACGTGGGTGCTCTCTCCCCCCTTTGTTTTCCCTCTTTTCTTTTTTATTTTAAAAAAAAATCTTTCTAAATCTCTTTCTCTCTCCCTCCTTTCTTCCCTTCTTTCTTTTTTCTTGAAAATCTTTCTATTTTCTCCCCTTTCCTTTCTCCTTCTTGTCCACCTTTTAAAAACTTCCTGATCTCTTCTTGTCTCCCTCCTTTTCTTCCCGTCTCTCCTTATTTTTTGAAAATCTTTCTATGCTCTTCCCCTTCCTTTCTCTCTCTTTCTTTTTTCGGACTTTCTATTCACTCTCCCTCTCCCCCACGTCTTCTATTTAAGAAGGCAATAGAACATAATCAAAAAGGAATTTTTTGCTGGACGTTTTCTCCCCTATCCTCCCTTTTTCTGAGTTTCTGCAATTCTTTCTCTCTCTCCCTCACTTGATCTCTCTTCTCACCTCCCTTTTCACACTTCTTCAAACCAAGACCCCACGAACCAAGCTCCTCCAAGGATTCAAATTAAGAGAGAAGGAACCAAGGCTGCTGTAGGTATTTTTTTCTTTTCATTTTGTATTTTATTTTATTTTATTTTGAATGTTTTATTGGCATCTTAAAAAATGTTCTGTCATGACCCCTGTCTATGAATAAATTTGCACAAACCATTTCTAAGGTATATTTTCTATGAAACCAATTTTTTTGGAAATAGGACTTAGACTACATTCTAATAAAATTAGTCTCATGATCGTAGCTATTATGTTTGAATTTTTGTGAATTTCCTGTAAAAACCCATTTTCTATTTTTTTTTAAAATATTTATAAACGGATTTTTAATATAATGTTTTTATTGGAGTTTTGGAAATAAGACTTAGACTACATTCTAATAAAATTAGTCTCATGATCGTAACTATTATGTTTCAATTTTTGTGAATTTCCTGTAGAAACCCGTTTTCTATTTTTTTTTAAATATTTATAAACTGATTTTTAATATAATATTTTTATTGGAGGTAGAATACAATGTGTTTAATAATAGAAAATTTTACTTCTCAAAACCACCCCACAATTTGGTTCAATTTTATTGATTTTACAGGCATATTTGGGGTTTTACCATAGCTTAACAGTAAGTTTGAAATACAAAACAAAATAGTTACATATTGTTTTAGACTCAAAAATGTTTATGTATTATAATAGGAGTCTAGAAGTTTCTGTAAATGTTTCGTATTTTTTAATTTATTTTTTGTGGTAAATAAATCTCTACAACTAGATGGTCTCAGATTTTATTTAGCATATTTTTGGGGTTGTTTACGGATTTAAAGTATTTTGATATTGTTTTATTGATTATTTTATTTTATTTTCATCTTTTAGGTCATGGATATTAGACGTATGTAATTTTTGATATTTTAGAATTATTGTTTTTGTAAATTATTTTATTTTTATTTTCATTATTTATTATTTGTAGTTATTTTTAGTAGTTTTCCTAAGATTTGCCAAATAAATTTGAACCAGGTAACCGGTAAACCGGGAGAGAGTGGGTGCCAAACACCTACCCTTTTAACTAAATCTCCTGACCCAACTCTGATTATACCATTGCTCATTATAATTTTGGTGTAATTTTGGATTAAATGATAATCATGGGTGACCATTCACACCTGAACTCGATGAATGGTGGCAACTCCATATTTACCCGATCAACCTAGGGTCCACCCGACCGTGGAGTGATCACAATGAGGATGTGGATTTATCTAACAGTTGTGTTTAGTATGATTATGATTTTGTAGTGATGGTGTATGAGAAAGTTATGAAATGCCATGTTTATTAATATGATATTAGAGTATGTGATTGTGATGATTATTTTGATGAGAATGTAGTTTAGGAGGATTATATTGTTTTGAGAATGAATATTATATAAGATTGTTATATGAGATTGGTTATATGTATGTTTGTAATATATATGTATTGTGTGGAATTGCATGAATATGAATGTTGTTATATGACTGTGAAAGTGGATTGAGTACTTTTGTTGGATTTACCTATTGAGCCTAAGCTCACCCCTACTTGAAACAGGTTACCCTCGAGAGTGATGGCTAGACCTGGAGAGAGAGAGAGAGAGAGAGAGAGAGAGAGAGAGAGAGAGAGAGAGAGAGTTGCTGAGTGGAGATTTGATGTTGTGGCCTTTAAAATATCTGTTTTGTCTACTTTGAATTTATGGATTTAGATAGATTAGACTTATTGGTTTTGACCCATTTGGGCATTGGTTGTAATTAAAGATTTAGATGTTTTATGGATTATGTTCAGTTTTATATTCAAATAACTTAGGTTTAAAATTTATGAGACTTCTGCTAATTTTAGTATGCTCTGTTGGACCATGATATTGGTTTAGATGGTTTGGTCGCATCCAATGTTTGTATCCGAATGTCATTCCCTTGGAAATCCTTGAGATTCTATATCTCGGATTCGGGGTGTGACAACAAGTACTTGCGAACAGACCACTCAATCGAAGACATCCTCCGATCAAATCTACTGATGCTCTCAAGGGGAGAAACAACTAGCTCATGGTTAGAAGGATCTGACTGATCAAGATCAGGAGAGTTCGTTGCTCGCACCATGTCGTATTCCTCATAGTCATCATTGCCGGATACAATCTTTTACCCTGCCAGGAGATCAGAAGAACCAAGATGCATGCTGGAGAGATTAACCATGAAGAATGGCAGGGATGGAATGAGAGTCACACCGGGGGGTCTATCATACAATAATTTTTTCCTAACTTGGTTAGGAGGATACCAAATGGACATCCACTCGATCTAGGTATACAAAAGAATGAAATGACGGTATGACATATAAGAGAGGGAAGGCATAGACGAACCTCACTCACAACACGGAATAGGACTATAATCATGTAGTGAGACATCATAGAATCATTCTCATTCCTAGGATAAATGTTTGAGGTGAAAAAGGAATGCACTATCCTATATTCAAGTTTGAGAAATGAGACCATCAAAGACCTATCAAAATTGAAGTAGGCATCATCATCACAAAGAATTTGAATGATCATTTTAAATTGGTCTAAATCAAGGGATACACATGATTCGTGACCAAGAGAGGGAGGCACATTTATAATACTGGTGATGAGACTAGGCGCCACTTTAATAATACGATCATTCCAAGACACTATAAATGATGATGTAACCAAACAGGATATTGAGATATGAGTGATATATACCTTGACTATGTAAGGTGAAGCAGCACCACCCCATATAAGAATATTGGACCAATTAATAGACTCCAATATGTCAATGATCCTATGATTAATCAATTCGAAGAAAACAACGCGTCTCTCAACAACAATAGGATTTTCAACAAGTGCAAAGGCCAATTCGGAGACGCATCCAAGGAGTGGAATTGAATATGTAGACAATTCCATTGAACCAGGAGAGGTCGATATAGAGAGGCTGGTATAAGATCTAGACTTTTAGAACCTATTGACTAGGGTAGGGAATCTAGAAATCCTAATAAGAAATCAAAGGATTACAAATTTATGAAACAAATCAAGGTTGGCAATAGATCAGATCTAAGCTAAAATATGAACAAAGAAGAAAATAATTACAAAGCATACTTACTTGATTTGATCTTGAGCAATGCTTTAGAAAGATATCAAGAGAAACCTAAGGGGAAAACGAAATGCCCTAAGGTAGGGAAGAAGAAAAATATTAGTATGCAAGGGTTTTTAATGCCTAAGCCGCGTGCAGAAAAAGTAATTCCCGCGGCGAATCGATCGACCGGTTGAACAGGTCAATCAACCGGGCACTTAAAACCAAGAAAATGTTCAAAAAAATCATGAAGAAAATTTTAAATTTTAGGGAACATTTCCAGCCACTCGTGAGGTGTGCAAATTAATAGTAAAACTATTTAAAATGCACAAATCACGCAAAACAAACTAAATATCCACACATAAGAAGGGAATAATTGTACCAAGTGCATTGATAGTCTGCGTATCACATACTTGGGTGTAAGATATGGGTCAATCAAATCGACGCCTTTGTATGTGATACCCCCAAGGTGATCACTCCCTTGTGACCCATGAAGAGGGATTTGAAGGAGTTCTAGGCGACTTTCTAGACCTGCTTCCCTCTACTACATTCTTTAGTTTGAAGTCCTCGTTCATCTGATGAATCAGGGAGAAAATTTTGAATGTTTAAGGTCAATGGCAATAGAGATGGGATCCTGGAAGACAGAGGGCGACTTACCCTTATCAAATGGAATTGTACAATCCGGAGGGTCAATCATATCCAATGTCTTTTTCTCCACATATTTGAATTTTTTGGAGACAGTAGGTCCACGAAGTTTCATCGTGCAATCTATAGCATGATGTCTCTTCCTTCCACAGTAATTGCACTCAATGACTTTTCCTAAGGGGGTACTAGATGTTTCTTGAATGTCATCCCCTACATGAGTAGAAGCCATAAGGAAGGTACAAGGACAGGTAGAAGAACCTTCATTTACCATGTAGCAGTGGTCAGCAGTTCTAAGACCCTCCATGACAATCTTTCCAGATTTTTCAGCGATCTTACTGCTACCACGCTTAAAGGTCAGTGTATGTCAACTATCACAAAGCTGTGACACACTTGGAAGATTATATTTCAAACCTTCTACATGGAGGACATCATCAATGGTAGGCATTTTAGGAAACTTGACTAATCCCCTATTACCGATTTATGATCGACTACCATTCCTATAAAACATAGATCCTCCTTTGAGATATTCAAAGGTGATGAAGGAGGTACCAACTAGGTGGGTCCGTCTTACTTTTCCTTGTATGAACAGATAAGCTTGGTTGTCTGTTTTTATTGGTCCATACATGGGATAGGGATGTAGTCCCACTAGGAGAGTACTTTCTCCTAGTCTTATTCTTCTTAAAGCTACCCTTTCTATGTGATTTATATACATTAGACAAGGAAGGGGTTTCTAAGTGTTAAAGCATTTTCAAAATTTATTATTTATACATATATTTATTTTGAAAATGGGAATTAAAAGAAAGGAGTTAAAGAGCATTGAATGAAGTCCCACATTGGAAAAAGGAAAGTTGGAGTGGGCATTTATAAAGCCTAACCCATAAAAATCTATTGTTTAACAAAGCAATACTTGGGTGTATGCTTTAGTACGGTGCAAAGCACCAGAGCACACACGCTCGTGTGCACATGCGTGTGGCAATGGGCTGTAGGGCGCTAGTGGTGCTTTTGCGGTGCCTTGATGGCGCACTTGGCAGTTAGCATGAAGCATCAGAGATTAGAGATCAAATCATGATCGTTCATTTTTGGATGTTCAAGATCGCTCGATCTGGTGGTTCAATCTGGACCATAGGATGCTTCTTAGGTAAATCCAATGGTTGGATTTACTAGACCGCTAGTAAAGTCAAATGTAAGATTAAACTAACTTTGATCTAACGGTTGAGATTAAATGAGCGTTATTCATTTAATCTAACGGTTTGAATTAATTGTCTGTTGAGAATAGGTAGTTTATGACTGTTGAAATTGAAACAAAATGTCTCTTAGTGAACAGACACATTAAATAACTGCTTACTAAACTATTTATAAGTCTACTACAGACTGTTGAAACACAGAAAAAATTCCAGACTTCTTCTCTTTTCTCTAAACTCTTTCTATATTTCAAATTTTCAGTCTTTTTTTCTTTCTAGGCAGAATGGAAAAATCAAAGGGGTTTCAGGTTTGGTTTCGTAAGTGCAAAAACAAAACTAAACTACAGAGGTTTTCTGGGCTCCATTGTATCCTGGAAAAATATTTGCTATATCCATTTACGTATCATTTCTGGTGGGGGCAAATAATTTCTTAAGGAAAGCGACATTGTAATGCACTTTAGGAGCAATTCATCTTTCTGTTTTTTCTGTTCTATTTTTTCTATCAATCTTAAGAAATTATTTCTGCTTTAATGCTGCCACATCTTTGAAAGAACTTGTTGCCGACTTCATCAAACTCGAAAGGTTTGATGGATCCTCTTTCAAGAGATGGTAGAAGAAAATGCATTTCCTCCTTGCTGGTCTTTGAGTGGCATGTGCTAACCACTCCGAGGCCATTGGCACATGACAATGAAACTATTATTGAATCTCGTGCAAGGATGAAGTGGGAGCAGGATTACTACGTCTGCAATGCTATGGTGGATTCTCTGTTCGACATCTACCAGAGCAAATTGACGGCCAAAGATGTCTGGGAAGCACTCGAGGCTAAGTATCTTTTAGAAGATGCTACAAGTAAGAAGTTTCTAGCCTCTAAATTTATGAATTATAGAATGGTTGATGCTAGACCTGTTGTTGACCAGTTTAACGAAATTCTGCATATTTTGAGTCAATTTGGTCAGCATAACATGAAGATGGATGAGGAAATTGCTGTCACATCCATTATTGACAAACTTCCTCCCTCCTGGAAATAACGAAGGAAGATTCTGAAACACAAAAAAGAGGAGATAACTGTTGATCAGTTAGGCCAGCACTTACAGATTGAGGAAGAACTGAAACTCAAAGAAAATGAAAAGCATGGAGTTTTGTCCTCAATAGTGCATATGGTGGAGGAAGGGCATTCAAAGCGACCCTCTCAGAACAAAAAGCCCAATCAAAAGAAGAGGAAGAACTTCAACAATTAGAATCAGAACCAAAACAATGGGAAGAAAATGAAGGGTTTGTGCTTCCATTGTGGCAAGCCAGGTCACTTCAAGAAGGACTGTCGTTATCTGAAAAAGAAACAGTAAGCTTCTGACTCGAAAGCGTTTCTAGCCATGATATCCGAGATCTGCATGCTCGAAGATGGTTCGTGGTGGATTGACTCATGGGAACACGGCATGTCTGCAAGGATGGGAGTCAATTTAAGACCTTTGAAACTGTGGAGAATGGATCTATTCTCTTTATGGGAAATTCATCCACAGCTGTTGTAAAGGGAAAAGGAACAATGAATCTAGAATTCACTTCTAGGAAAGTTCTATCTCTGATTGATGTGTATAATGTACTAGAAATTAGGAAGAACCTCATATCTGGAGGTCTTCTTAATAAGTTTGGTTTTAAGAGTGTTTTCGAGTCAAATCAGTTTGTGCTGACCAAAGGGATGCTTTTGTTGGGAAGGGTATTTGTATGAGGGTATGTTTAAGTTGAACCTTATTAATAAAGTTGTTAATTCTGCTTACTTGGTCAACTCATTTTCTATAGGGCATAATAGATTAGGCCATGTTAATACTAGGAGAATGTACGATATGTCTGTATTAAATTTGATTCCGAAATAACAAAATTATATGGTTGATAAGTGTAGAATATGCATGCAAACGAAGATCACTAGAAAAGCTTTTCCAAAAATTGATAGATCTACTTTGTTATAACTTATACGCAGTGATGTTTGTGACATGCATAGTTATCCTACAAGAGGAGGAAAAAAGTATTTTGTAACCTTCATAGATGATTTTTCAAAATACTGTTATGTATACCTTCTGTTTTCTAATGATGAAGTTCTGGAAAATTTTAAAGTTTACAAAATAGTTGTGAAAAATCAATGTGATGTTAAAATTAAATGCCTTAGATCCAATAGAGGAGGTGAATATTATTCTCCTTCTTATTTTGAAGGAGTATGCATTATTCATGAAACATCCATTGCTTATACACCACAACAAAATGGTGTTGCAGAAAGAAAAAACAGAACTTTAGTTGAAATGGTTAATGCCATGCTTTGCACTTCTGGACTTAATAAGAGTTTTTTGGGAGAAGTCATTCTTACTGCGTGCTATATATTAAACAGAATAACTCATAAGAATACCAATATTACTCCATACGAATTATGGAAGAAAAGAACACCCAATCTTAAATATTTTAAGGTATGTAGGTGTAGGGCTATTGTTCGATTACCTGAACCAAAAATCAAAAAATTAGGACAAAAAGCCATTGAATGTATTTTCTTGGTTTATGCTCAACATAGTAAGGGTTACAGATTTTTAGTTGTTGAGCCTAATAATTCTGTTGAGGTAAATATTGTAATAGAATCTAGAGATGCAAAATTTTATGAACATAGGTTCACTACAATTGCATCTATTAATGAGAAGATGGTGGAACCAATAAGAAATAACAATGATTCTGCTGAGCCAAGTGAAACCTCAGAAATAAGGAGGAGCAAAAGAATGAGAAAAGAAAAATCATTGGACCAGATTTCATTTGTGTATTTTGTTGAAGCATCTAGAGATTCATCTTGCCAACAAAAGATGATTTCACCTAATATAGAATCAGATCCTTTGACGTATGAAGAGACTATGAAGTCTCAAATTCTACATTCTAAAAAGAAGCAATTAATGAAGAAATGGATTCTATAATGGGTAACAACACGTGGAAGTTAGTAGATTTACCCCCTAGTTCCGCTCCTATTGGCTAAAAATGGATTTTTAGAAAGAAATTGAAAGTAGATGGAACCATAGATATATTAAAAGAAAGGTTAGTTGCTAAAGGTTTTAAACAAAAAGAAGGTTTGGATTATTTTGATACTTATGCCCCTGTTGCTAGGATTGCTACCATTAGAACGTTAATTGCATTAGCATCTATTAATAAATTTATTATTCATCAAATGGATGTTAAAACTGCATTTTTAAATGGTGAGCTTAAAGAAGAGATTTAAATGAATCAACCAGAGGGTTTTGTTTTGCCTAATCAAGAACGAAAAGTTTGTAAATTGGTTAAGTCCCTTTATGGACGTAAACAAGCTCCTAAACAATGGCATGAAAAGTTTGATAAAGCTGTAATAGAAAAAGGTTTTAAAATTCATGAATCTAATAAGTGTGTTTATAGTAAGTTCTATAAAAATAAAGGAGTCATTATTTTCTTGTATGTTGATGACATGTTGATTTTTGGAACTGATCAAGTTAGTATTGAAAATACTAAGATATTTTTGTCTTCTAGTTTTTTACATGAAAGACATGGGTGTAGCTAATGTGATTCTGGGTATTAGAATTGTTAGAAATAATTATGGTTTAATTCTTACTCAATCTCATTATATAGAAAAAGTTCTTAAAAGATTTAATCAGTATGATTGTAAACCTATAGCTACACCTTTTGATGCTAGTATGAAATTGTATCCTAATACTGAGTTGTAGACCAAATGGAATATGCAAGAGTTATTGGATGTTTGATGTATGTTATGGCATGCACTAGACCTGATATAGCATATGTAGTTCAAAAATGAGTAGATATACTAGTAATCCTAGCCATGCTCATTGGTATGCTATACATAGAATTCTTAAATATTTAAAAAAGAACCATTGACTATGGTATATTGTACAATGGGTATCCTACATTATTGGAAGAATATACAGATGCTAGTTGGGTCATGGATAATGATGATCACAAATCAACCAGTGGGTGGATATTCATCCTTGGTGGAGGAGTTATCTCCTGGGGTTCTAAGAAACAGACCCTTATTACAGACTCTACTATGGCAGCAGAGTTTGTGGCATTGGCTTCTTGTAGCAAAGAAGCAAAATGGTTAAGGAATTTATTAATGGAAATTCCTATTTGGCCTAAACCTATGTTTCCTATATCTTTACATTGTGATAGTCAGGCTACACTGTCACGGGCTTATAGTCATATTTATAATGGCAACCTAGCGTGCGTCAAAGCTTGCCACTTTATCCTTTAAAAACAGCTTCCACTCCCTATCGGTTGCGACATATTGGTTTAAGGCATAGCTATGTAAGACAATTACTCACTGCTAGAGTAATAACAATTGACTTTGTGAGATCTGTTCAAAATTTGGTAGATCCACTGACTAAAGGACTTGCAAGGGATTTAGTGTGGAAAACATCAAAGGGGATAGGATTAATGCATTTAAATCACCAACAGTGGAAACTCAACTCGACACTTGAAATACCAAGATCTTGTGTTCAATGAGCTAAAGTATACTATATGTTGTGATCACAAGCACCACATGTTGTATTAGTTTTTAAAATTGATAACACATCCCAAGGTTAAGGTACTTGGAACTTGTAATGTTACAGTAGAGGTTGTGCGTTATGCACTTAATAGGTTTATAACATATTTTTGTTAAAGTATATATATTACAGGACACTTCTGATAAGCCTACCTATATGAGTGTCGGAGCTGGTGCCGCCTTCTATGAGACTCAAGGTTTTGTCTCTAGAGCACTCATGAAACCAGGATATAAACACAAGACCAATCCACGTGTCGGCTTAAAAAATTACCCAAAGAGAAGAAACCACATGTGTGAGGTATGTCCGACAACTCAAAATAGAATAGATGGTTCAAAGCTTGCCTACAATGTTATTATGATTAGCTTTGACATATTATCACTAAGTGAAGGTTCAAGTCCTCAAGAACCTTCATTTATACATGAGTTTTCCTATTCTAGTCAAGTTGTGTTTTGATTTTGAAAATAGTGGGGGATTGTTAAAGCATTTTCAAAATTTATTATTTAGATATATATTTATTTTGGAAATGGGAATGTTTTAAAAGAAATAAGTTAAAGAGCATTGAATGAAGTCCCACATTGGAATAAGGAAAGTTGGAGTGGGCATTTATAAAGCCTAACCCACAAAAAGCTATTGTTTAATAAAGGAATACTTGGGTGTATGCTTTAGTACGGTGCAAAGCATCGGACGCACACGCGCGCGCGTGCGGGTGGCAGTGGGCTATAGGGCGCTTTTGTGGCGCCTTGATGGCGCACTTGGCACTTAGCATGAAGCATCGGAGATCGGAGATCAAATCATGATCGTTCATTTTTGGATGGTCAAGATCGTTCGATCTGGTGGTTCAATCTGGACCATAGGATGCTTCTTAGGTAGATCCAATTGTTGGATTTACTAGACCGTAAGTAAAGTCAAATGTAAGATCAAACTAACTGTGATCTAATGGTTGAGATTAAATGATCGTTATTCATTTAAGCTAACGGTCAGAATTAAGTGTCTGTTGAGAATAAGCAATTTATGACTATTGAAATTGAAACAAAGTATCTTTTAGTGAACAGACACATTAAATAAATGTTTACTAAACTATTTATAAGTCTATTGCAGACTGATGAAAACACAAAAAATTCTAGACTTCTTCTCTTCTTTCTATACTCTTTCTATATTTCAAATTTTGAGTCTTTCTTTCTTGGCAAAATAAAAAAATCAAAGGGGTGTTTAGGTTTAGTTTCGTAAGTGCAAAAACGAAACTAAACTACATAGGTATTTTGGGCTCCATTGTATCCTGGAGAAATATTTACTGTATCCCATTTGCATACTATTTCTGGTGGGGACAAATAATTTCTTAAGGAAAGCGACATTATAACGCACCTTAGGAGCAATTCATCTTTCTGTTTTTTCTGTCATATTTTTTCTATCACTAAGTAAGAACGCATTACACTTTTCCTTTGTCCCTAAGGGTGGTGTTCATCCATGCACGAGTAAGACTACACACAAGGTGTAAGTGCCCGAAATTACCAGAAGTGTGAGATTCAGTCCTAAGTGTGTTAGAGATAGGACTGCGGTATGAAAGTCAAGGCCCATCTCATCAGGGGACATGTAGAGTTGTGTAAACTCGGATATTAACTTGGAGCTTTTAGATAAAGAATTTTCTAACTCTAAGTTGCTTTGTAGATTAATGCCATCAGACAACTTATTTGTGGTCTCTTCATAAAGATTATATTGAATAGATCTTATAATAGGGATAGAATCCCCACGTGGAGACCCAGGAGACTTGGCTAACAAAATGGCGGGAGACTTGGCTAACAAAATGGCTAAGTCATCATCGTTATCTGAGTTAACCACTTCCGACCCAAATTCAGATAGTTCCTCCCAAGTATTAGCAGTCATTTCCTTACTATTAGATTTACTTTTAGACGAGCATCTGATAACTATTTGCCCATACCCTGACTTCTCTTTATAGGCAATCTTCCTCGCTTGTGGTTGAGAAATAAGAGGGTAAAATATCATTTTAAAAGTTTTACTACGTTTATAAAACAACTTTCGACAGAAGTGATAACGCAAAGTTGTTTTTAGCAACTTCTCTTTATGGGCAATCTTCCTTACCTGTGGTTAAAAAGCACCTGTTTAATGTTACCAAAAAACACTTTCGGTTTTAAAAAAAAAAAGCTACTTTAATAAGCGAAAAGTAAGAAAAACAAGTAGTTAATTAAGAAGTGCCAAACTTAACTTGGGAGCATAAAATATTTCTTCACACTTTAACAATTATCATGCATTCCAAATGTTTTGACAAGGTGGATCAGTTCTATTTCCATGGCACTGCAAAATAGAACAAATATAATACCTATAATAGACTAATACAATACATGTACTCAACAATCATCGAGCTCCTTGTACATTCGAAGGTTGAAATATGAAGTTAAGAACAAACCAAAAAAATTTGTTCATGAATGGGTAGCTTCTTTACCCCCATTTCCAGTTTCAAGTCTACTCTTAGATCAGGGAGTTGAAGGAACGACACTGGCGGGCTGTTTGGTCACAGCTGCAAGAATATCGGCATAACCCACCATCCCAACTAAGACATCCTCATCCTCAGCTTCAGTCACCCAAACATGGGTTGCCCTGTGGGATAGCATCTGAGCCATGACTGCAGCCAATGAGCTTGTAGCCTTGCAAGTCAAGGGAGCACTCCTCCCCCTATACATGCTCCTTCCCATTCCAATGGTTGGGCTGCTTGGATTGCTAAGAAACCCGATATTCCTACTACTGAACGTCCTCGGCCTCACACGCTGACCCACATCTTCATTATTTCCGACAGTAGAGTTGAGCGGTTGATCAAGCAGTGATCTTGTAGTTATGTTGTCTTCGACCCCCATTACAAACTGTGCTGCAGTGAGGTTTGCTAGTGCCCATGCTGCAGCTAAGTAATCACATCTCCATAGCTTGGACGCTGAGATCTCTCCAATGATCTTGTATTGACCATCCAATGAGGACTCAACAACAGCCACAGCACTTGGATCCTGAGGGACCTTTTGGGTGGAATCAAGGGCAGGGGAAGAGGATTCAATGAAATTGTAATTGGGATTGATGAATCCAAGGGAGGAAATGGAGGAGAGAGGCAATGGAGCAAGAGCACCAAGGCATCCTATTATAAAACGGATCACATCTTCTCTTGAGAGGCAACAAAACTTGTTTTCACAGAAGACGGCTGAAGATGTGGATGGAAAGTTGCTGCTTATGGTCAAGCTGCTGTTGCTAGAGGTGTCAAGGTTCTTAAGCCACTTGCCGTTGTAGAGAATTGAGAAACGCTTGCTTGTGCCTTTCCAAACCATGCCCTTTCGTACAAGGAGGCGCTTCACGCCCTGCTTCATCATCTCCAACGCGTCTATCAATCTTGCGCAAGATCAAGAACGAAGAAAATATCAATAACAAGATACTGGAATCTATTGAGGCACCATGACAAAGAAGTAAACACCATAAATCTCTCTCTATAGAGCCTCGGTTTTTTGGTGAAATGTCCCCAAAAAGAGAAGCATGTTGAGACATGAGACACGTAACTAACATGTGGAAGCTTATTTGGAGAACCCCACTTCTCCCCATGTATATTCAGTCAACCCCAGGTCACCTATCAAGTCTCAACACAGAAGATATATCTATATGGCAGAAAGGGCTATTCTAAAGCTACCATCTTTCTCTGTGCAATACTTAAAACATTAAAATCTTGAACAGCCAATGACTACTTGTGACAAAACCTATTACACATATACGAATGGAGCTTATATGAGTCGAAATATTGTCCTCGTGGGTGATCCAAAGGATCGTCTGTTTGATGGACGGTGCAGATTGACCACATCGTTCTTCCATGTAGAAAAAAGGTCTTGTCTCACCAGCCAAATGGGTAAAGTTCCACCAAAACAAAACATAAAAGCCTTCAATCAAGAATTATATAGAGAAAGCAAGGTATCATATGGGCCTATTGACAATGGTTTGATCTTTTACCCAACTAATATTAAAGATTTGAGATAACAAGCCTTGATGGCCACAAATAAGTACCTAAGTTGCAAGAGATGATTAAATATATGTACATGTCTTGGTTCTATACGTAGTCTGATGGACACAAATGAGGTCGTGTGCAATGTCGTAATCATTTCATCCAACATTAATCTGCACTTGCCTATGGCTATGACTCATGTTCATTGTTTGCACATATTGTAAACATTGTAAACTAAGTGCCTTCACATCCATCGCACTTGCCTACAAG